>JAPZPC010000303.1:0-22163 GCA_037952705.1 Haplographium delicatum
CCCCCCCCCCCGCCTCCGCCGCCGCCTGCTGTGCTTGTGTTGTATTAGCCGGTGTGGCGGTTGATGTTGATTGCTGCGCGTGTGCTTGGTGTGCTGTTGCTGGTGCTGGGGCTGGTTGTGCTGTTGCTGGTGCTGGTGCTGGTGCTGTTGCTGGTGGTGCTGGTGCTGTTGCTGGTGCTGGTGCTGGTGCTGGTGCTAGTAGGTAGGGGGAGAGGGACGAGGGAGGAGGAGGAAAGGAACGAGCTCCCCGGAGAGGATATCTATATAATTCTTTTTAATAAATATATATATAGAGTAAAAAAAGCAAAGACTCGACTAACCTTTGAGCTTTGCTTAAGTATTTTGCTAAACACAGGTTATGTTAGCCTAATATTTCAAAGCTAGAGTCAATAATAAAGAAGGGCCGCTAAACTTGGCTAAATCGGGAAGTGATCCTTTAGGTGCCAGGAAGCTATAATAGGCATTACCCATTTACATAAGAGTCTCAAAGCGTCTCGAAGATTCTTGTTATTCAAAATTAGCAAGAAAGAAGGTAGCTACGCCTTTATGCTAGGTCAGGTGTACGTAAAGTAAGCCGGCAGGCAAGTTGCTAGTAGTTTGCTTTATAAGTTTCCTAAAAGCAAAGATATTCCCTTATGTTATTAATACTAGTATTATCCTCTCTAAAATCTAGGCTATTTTATACTTAAAGTCTTGTTTGTTCTTGAGTTTTGATCTAGCAGCTACGAGATACTGAAATAGAGAACTTTTGGACTACAAATTGTTATAGGCAATACTCGGAAGTCGAATATGCCTAAAAGCGTTAGGACTTACAGGGAAATTGACAACAAATAGCAAAGGAAGCTTGGTAGTGTGGTAGGGTAGTATGGTTGTCTCTACATTTGGCCACAGATACAGAAGCCCAGATATCCACCTCTAGAATGCTGACACCTTGAAAGATTCTTGCTTAAAAGCGTTAGGACTTACAGTGAAATCGACAGCTGGCAAAGGCTAGTGTTGGTGTTGGTGTTGTGGTTGTCTCTACATTTGGCCACAGATACAGAGCCCTAGATATCTACATCTAGAATGCTGACACTTGAATATACCTATTCATAGAAGAGTCTCAGAAGGCCTCAAAAAGACTCAAAGATTCTTGTTATTCAAAGGTGGTCGTATACACAAAGATCGAGCTGGCAAGTTGCTAGTAGCTTTGACAAGTTTCCTGAAAACAAATATCTTCTTTTATTAAGCTTAATGCTAGTATTATCCTCTGAAATCCAGGTTGTGCACTTTTGGTTAATATGCCTAAAAAAGTTTTGACTTACAGTGAAATCGACGACTAGTGTTGTGGTTGTCTCTTTTACCTCCGTTCCTGACTAGAGTCATCAGCTCGAGCTAACTATTAATAGTTAAGCGTGGGTTACCTACTCCAACTAGGCCTCACGGGCGTCTTTTTCAAACGCTTCAAAGACATGCCAGAATTGGTCCCTTCTGTAATATCTCGAGTAATCACTAGGGGCCCGAACCTCGCCCCCTTCCAGCAAGATCTGATTCAGGATATGATATTTGACAAAATGGCTGACATTGCTGAGTACAGTGAGCGTTCGATCAAAGCAATACGCTCAAATATTTATTACTACGGAACTACAAAAGCTCTCCGAATGATGGTGGAAGGCATCGGTCAATTACATCCCTTATACTTGAAGCTCTATGTGATTGAAAGTGAATATTAAAAAGACCTAAATAGATTAAAGTGCAAATACATCCAAACACTAAGCAATTGAACCTGAGCCCGTACGAAAAGAGATCATGCAACTGCAAAAGAACGCTTACACAATCCGTATACCGTCTTCCAATTTCGACACATGGCTCTCATGAACCAAACCAACACCGATTCTTTCATACTCTCCATTCCTGGCCGTCGATCGGACAACCAAGATGAAGCATTTGATTTCTCGTTCTTCCCTTGTATATCCAACAACAACACACCCCAGCGCATCAAGATCCGTCCTGTCCTCAACGTCGAATTGCATCCATCCCCTTTCAGTTCCTCCGGAGTCTAATACAGCATATCGCGTTTTAATATGGGTTATTGTGCATTCCCAAAACCGCCCTACAGTCCCAATTAGAGCATCTTCGCGCTCTGTGTCAAATTTAAACCCCCCTTGCCAGTGAACGTCATCCGCGAAGTCGAAAGAAACATCCAAAAATTTGATGCCTCCTCGATATGCCATCCAAGACCACGATGGAACCTTTCGATCTTCGTATCCGATTGGCTCCATCTTCTCCGTACCGTGCCGCTGCCACAGAAGATTTCTATGGAAATATTTGTCGAAAACTCCGTAACGCCCTCTACAGCCCAAGGTGCTTGCAATACGACTTTGTAACCCAGATATTGCCACGACCCTGTCTGTTGGCTGTGTAAGGCCACGTGTTGAATAGTCTTCAAAGAGGTTATTGATGAAGTCGACAGTGCGTACTCTTCCCGCTTGGAGAAGACGATTTGGGAAGATCGGGTCTAGCTGAAAATACTGCTTCCATATTGGACTAAAATTTGACATTAAATTAGAAAGAGTATCGTGTAATAAATATCTTAAGTTCTTCTTACCTGTCTAGCGTATTCAGGTTCTCGCAGCAGATACCTTTCCCACATTCCCAATAGGTGTGACTGGCAGCAAAGTGGATGGTTCGGCGGGACAACACTCTTTCTTGCAGTACCCATCCTCTCCTGTTAAGCAGAGCTTTGTTGACATCATTCTCGAAATTATCCATGTCTTCACAGATATGTATCTGTCTTCCCGTAATATCTATAATCGAGATATACTGGCCGCCAATATTACGTTTAAGGAATCCTGCCTCGGAATTGATAGCCGAGCTTGCAGCAATAACACAGTAAGCCGAAGAGAAGACGTCTTCCATGAGTTGGGCTTCAATGTTCCAATCCCCTCCTTTCCCTTGAAGTATACAGAGTGAGTCAATCCAGAGATATTGCTTGCCAAGCTCTCGGGTTACTCGAACGGCGTCCTGGAAAGTCCTCGGTAAGTCGCTAATACTAAATCCTTCCTGTCGACTGCCGATGTTTTCTTGAGTACTACAATACCTTGCTTTGACGTCTTCAGACAGATCACCCCAGCAGTGGGAAAGAGCCACATAATCTTGAATATGGGGTCGGGTTGCAGTGTCGTGAATAGCCAAAGTATTCAAGTCAGAGAACCCAATATAGAGGAGTCTGGTTGGTAATACCTTTTCTGTCTTTTGAAACCCCGTGCTAAGGACATTGCATTGATGTGAATCATCACACCTGCGAAGCCATGTACGAAGCAAATCAAAGTTGAGAAGATTAGGCAATATCGGGAATCCAATCTGAATATCGCTATGATTATTATCGGAAGATCCTGTTAGGACGAGTTGTACTTAGTATTTGGTACGCTTAAAGGGATAAGAAGGTAAGTTATACCTGGGTCTGCACAAAGTCTAAGAATTCGTGGCTCATTCTCCATTCTCAAGAAGGATCCCTCTCTGAAAATATAAATTTTCTTACTATCATTTTTGACCACCCTTCCAAGAGCAGAGAAAAGTAATCTACAGAGCGGACAATTGTTCGTAGTTTTGCACAAGTCAGAGAGTACTATAGAACGATTGTAACCAAGGACGTTGTTGCATACGTTACAAAGATTATTAGACTGCAGTGGTCGCGAAGAGAAGTTCCACAAGGAATTTCCAAAAAAAGTAGTAGCAAAGTGATTGTCAATAGTATACTGCCATTCTCGAGAAGTCTGCGTTGACTGCGTTTGACTTAACAAACAAACAAGTACAAGGTACGTCAAGGCTACTTACATCCTATACCCAAGGCACGGTCAGTGGCAGCTATAGATCTAGAGCTGTCAAGTCTACTTACAAACTATACCCAAGGCACGGTCAGTGGCAGCTACGGATCTAGAGCCGTCAAGGCTACTTACATCCTACACCCAAGGCACGGTCAGTAGCAGCTATAGATCTAGAGTCGTCAAGGCTACTTACAAACTATACCCAAGGCACGGTCAGTAGCAGCTACGGATCTAGAGCCGTCAAGGCTACTTACAACCTACGCCCAAGGCACAGTCAGTGGCAGCTATAGATCTAGAGCCGTCAAGGCTACTTACATCCTATACCCAAGGCACGGTCAGTAGCAGCTACGGATCTGGAGCCGTCAAGGCTACTTACCAGCTATACCCAAAGCACGGTCAGTAGCAGCTACGGATCTAGAGCCGTCAAGGCTACTTACATCCTATACCCAAAGCACGGTCAGTGGCAGCTACAGATCTAGACTCTAGAGCCGTCAAGGCTACTTACATCCTACACCCAAGGCACGGTCAGTGGCAGCTATAGATCTAGAGCCGTCAAGGCTACTTACACGCTATACCCAAAGCACGGTCAGTGGCAGCTACAGATCTAGACTCTAGAGCCGTCAAGGCTACTTACACCCTACACCCAAGGCACGGTCAGTGGCAGCTATAGATCTAGAGCTGTCAAGTCTACTTACAAACTATACCCAAGGCACGGTCAGTGGCAGCTACGGATCTAGAGCCGTCAAGGCTACTTACAATCTATGCCCAAGGCACAGTCAGTGGCAGCTATAGATCTAGAGCCGTCAAGGCTACTTACACGCTATACCCAAAGCACGGTCAGTAGCAGCTATAGATCTAGAGCTGTTAAGGCTACTTACAAACTATACCCAAGGCACGGTCAGTAGCAGCTACGGATCTGGAGCCGTCAAGGCTACTTACATCCTATACCCGAGGAACGATCAGTGACAGCTATAGATCTAGAGCCGTCAAGGCTACTTACATCCTATACTCAAGGCACGGTCAGTGGCAGCTACGGATCTGGAGCCGTCAAGGCTACTTACTAGCTATACCCAAGGCACGGTCAGTGGCAGCTATAGATCTAGAGCCGTCATGGCTACTTACAACCTACGCCCAAGGCACGGTCAGTAGCAGCTATAGATCTAGAGCCGTCAAGGCTACTTACAAACTATACCCAAGGCACGATCAGTGACAGCTATAGATCTAGAGCCGTCAAGGCTACTTACCTCCTATACCCAAGGTACGGTCAGTGGCAGCTATAGATCTAGAGCCGTCAAGTCTACTTACCGACTATGGCTCAATCATTAGCGCAATTATATCTATATCATAGTAATTAACATACGTCAAATGAGCTGCCTTCCCAGCTTACTCTGCCGGGAAATGAGTTCAATAATGTTGGTCTCACGGACATTTTCGGCTGAGGATAATTCTAAACCCTAGTATCACTATATTCTGAAGTAAAGGAGGAAGGAAAGAAACGAAAAGTATAAGGCTAGGAAGCAAAAACATGAAATACTGCCACTGTCGACCGCCTATAGCTGCCTAAATCCCGTGACCTAAGGGTCGGGCCTATGGATCTTCTTGATCGTCGATCTGCCCCGCCTCCCGTCCAACTTAGGGTTTTTTTGGTTTTTTCTCGTCCCGGCAATCGACCCCTCCACTTCTATTTCGTTTCCTTCCATTTCGTTTCCTTCTATTTCATTTCCTTCCACGTTGTCTCCTTCTCGCCGAGTCTGCTTTTCATGAAAGGCTGCCTGTCTTCCCGTCAGCCGCCAGCCGCCCTCACGTAGAAGTTTATCAAATGGGAGAGGTTGATTAAATGCCGGTCCCAGGCCGGTTCGTAGCCCAGATGCGCTCGATGCACAGCTCGAACGCGCCGAGCACCCGCCCCTACGCGTACAAGCGATGCTGGGGGATATCGGTGGGCACTACACTCGCGGTTTGCACATAAACAAAAGATTTCTAGCTGTTGCTCTTAATGCGATAGGATCTATGTAACGATAGGATCTATGTCCTGCTATGATTTGCTAAAGATTATCGGGGGTCGGTCTCGCGTTCTACGCCGCTATATCCAAACCGCGGGATTTGTAGCTAGGGAAGTCAATTAAGATTTTCTATAGAATTTCGCGTAATTATGCACGTTTTCCGGCGACAGAGAGGCCTCACATTTGTCGTAGGAGCCACCGAGTTGAGGTAGGCGCGAGAGAGCGCTGTATATCCAGACCGCTGGACTGGTGGTAGTCCCTGGCCGGCGGGAAGTTTAATTAAGATGTTCCGATAGGATTTTGCGCAGCTATTCACGTTTTCAGAGGGCAGAGGCCTCGCGTAGGTCGTGGGAGCCAGTCGAGGCGGGCACAAGAAGCTACCTATACTGGAATCGCAAATGATTTTGCATCCTTGGAGTGATTTGGTTTTATAGAAAGTCGAGTCGTAAGTATACAGCGCTTCGTGGCACGGCAAAGGCGCCTTTGATTTCATGGCTAGAATCTTCGTTAGTAGCTCTCATCTTTAACAGGAGGTATACTAATACTTGACAGACGCTTGAATTTATCCAGGCTTCGGCCAAAGAAGCCTTTTGACAGGAGATTCGGTGTAGCTCTCATTGTATCGCGTAGGCCAATTGTATCGCGTAGGCCAGCTGGCTGGATGGCAATGAGGAACTTGAGGATATAAACAATTCCGTTGAAATAAAGCTCCCCCAATGACGATGGACCTCGGGAACGCCCGGTTCGTCCCGCAGCACGTGCACTTTCGGCTAATATGCCTAAAGGCGTTAGGACTTACGGGGAAATCGACGACTGGCGACTGGCGAAAGCTGGCGAAGGTGGTGTTGGTGTTGTGGTTGTCTCTACATTTGGCCACAGATACAGAGCCCTAGATATCCACATCTAGAATGCACTTGATATACCCATTCACAGAAGAGTCTCAGAAGGCCTCAAAAAGACTCAAAGATTCTTGTTATTCACAGGTGGTCGCGCAAAGATCGAGCCGGCAAGTTGCCAGTAGCTTTGACAAGTTTCCTGAAAACAAATATCTTCTTTTATTAAGCTTAATGCTAGTATTATCCTCTGAAATCCAGGCTGTGCACTTTTGGTTAATATGCCTAAAAGAGTTTTGACTTATAGTGAAATCGACGACTAGTGTTGTGGTTGTCTCTACATTTAGCCACATAGGCCCCAGATATCCACCTCTAGAATGCTAACACTTTGAATATATTACCCATTCACAGAAGAGTCTCAGAAGGCCTCAAAGCGTCTCAAATATTCTTGTCATTCAAAATTGCTAAGAAAGAAGGCGCCTTCCACATGCTAGGTCAGGTGTACGTGAAGACTGAGCCGGCAGGCAAGTTGCTAGTGGTTTGCTTTCACAAGTTTCCTAAAAGCAAAGATATTCCCTTATTTCTTTGATGCTGGTAATATCCTCTTTGAAATCCAGGCTATTTCATACTTAATGTCTTGTTTGTTCTTGAATTTGATCTGGCAGCTACAAGATGCTAAAATAAAGAACTTTCGGACTGTAAATTAGTCATAGGCCAATACTCAGAAGTCTAATATGCCTAAAAGCGTTTGGACTTACAGTGAAATCCAACACTAGTGTTGTGGTTGTCTCTACATTTGACCACAGATACAGAGGCCCCAGATATCACGGCGAAGGCCTTCTGATTTCATCGCTGGGGGGGAAGCTTGATCAGTAGCTCTCATCTTCAACGATTCTCAACGGGGCATTAGAATGCATACCAATACTAGATAGACGCTTGAATTCATCCAGGCTTTGGCCGCATATCCCGACTGTTGTATTTGCGGTTGGCAATTGCCGATCCTAACAAGCTTTGGGAATTCGATGAAATCGTCGATCGGAGAGTTATTAAGGGCGAAACGGAGTACCGTTTGTGTTGGTATCCTACCTGGTAACGTAAGTCCGAGCTAGGCGCAGCAATAAAAGAGATAGAGATGTTCGAGAAAACGTTCAAAGGCACACAGGACAGTGATAATAGACGATGGAAGCCGGGTCAAAAGCAACACCGGCTAGATAGTTCAGTTACCAATCCCAAAAAGCTTTGGAAATTCGAAATTAATGGTCGGAGGGTAAAAAACGGCGAGACGGAGTACTGTTTGGCTTGGGATCCCACATGGGAACGAGAGTCCTTGTTAGACGCGGTGAAAAAAGAGATAGAGGAGTTCGAAAAAACTTTCCACAACACACAAGACAGTGATGATGGGGGAAGAAAGTCGGGCCAAAAGCGACGCCGGTCAGATTCCTGGCAATCTGATAGACGAGATGAGTTTTTGCCAAGCAAGTGGCACAGAATATTGAAACCCATGTGATGATAGCAGTAAGGAAGTAGATAAATGAAGTTGGCTGAGGACCATGGTATCCAGAAAGTGAAGATTTGGAGGATCGGGGTAAATTGCATAGACCGACCTAATCTTTTTGTTGAATACGCAGGTCTCAGCGAAAGTAAGCAAGGATGTCATTTCAGGTGGTGTCAATTGTGATTGTATTAATGATTCTATGAAGTGGGTTGCGAATTAAATACAGGTATGGATTTGTAGGTGCCTAGCCAATTAGGCGAGGACAGTCATGTGATGGTCAGGTGATACTGACTTCAACACTTTTTATTTGTGAGCATGTGACGAGGCTATAAAGGCTGCTTTCCTGAAGCCTATTCTAGTGCATTCTGCAATGGAATTAGTATTGCAGTCATATTTTATCGTTTCATTACTCGCAGTTTCTTGAAGTCTCCACTTTGAGCCAGATTTCAACCTCCTGATTGTGATTCTGGGTATAATATTCCTCTGTAGCTTCGATAGGCTTCTCAAAGACTATTACTTCCCAGACAGCTTATGCTAGTAACCCCAATTCCCGTATTATTGAAAACAGATTCATTTTGAAGGGCTTGCACTTCAATGAATGAATAGCCTGCTACGATACCACCAGCGTTTGCCAAGGCAGAGCAGTATCTAGATTTACCAAGCCGTCACCGATGCCTGGGGGCTGTGCCGTGTGGACACCAGGCTACATTGATTCAGGCGAATCGTAGGTCTGCGGTGCAGGACTTGGCCGGCGTCTTACAGTACAGGGGTTAGTAATCTCTAAATCGGTGGTTTGGTGTGCGTTTATGAGTCCCAGGGTGAGGATATCAGGAGGCTGTTACACCTGTCATTTCTTCAAAAGGCTCCATCCCCCAAGCTAGATTCTCGTTTCCAAATTTTTCGTCCTCAATCTCTTTACAACATGGAGTTCTTCAGCCTCCTCATTCCATTCATCATTCCCAAATCTTTTAAAAATTGGGAAAGGAAACGCCAGTTACTCTCCATTATTGCCTTCTTAATCGCATGCATTAATAAACCACTCTACATCCTGTTCAACTATCTCCGATCTCGATACAGAGTAACAACTATTATTTACCAGAAGGATCCTGCATATAATGCACTACTGTTGTTAATGACGGAAGCAGTGCTAGTCAATCCTGGAAAGAAGCTTTTACTAGAGACAGATCGGAAAAACCTTAATTTTAAGATACCGCCAATAGCGGGGTAAGGGGATGAACAATCACTAAGCTTATATTCTAACATAAAAATAGATCTTCGAAGTCGGAGCTACAACTTACTGAATTCAAATACAAGCCTCATTTCGGGGAAGAGTGGAATGTACACGGTCTTACCATCAAACGAACGTTGAAAACAGAAAAAGAGGACGAAAACTTGGAGTTAAGTGGGAGAACTTTAGAACAGATCGAGGATTGCGTTAAACAAGCCTGTATACGGTTTCAATCAAAGCGCTCTAATAAGATTCAAGTCTTCATTGCGAGATCTGGGCCAATGGCAGAGAGGTACCCCGAGTGGGCGTGGATGCCGCCTATAGATTGTCCTATCAAAAACCTTTCCACATTGTCCCTAGACGGAAACATCAAAGATGAAATTGTGAAAGATATCGCTCAATTTTACGAAGAAGGGAGCTGTCAGCGATATAAAGAAAAGGGAATAGGATATCGCAGAGGCCATCTCTACTACGGCAGACCAGGAACGGGGAAGACTTCTGTTTGCAGGGGCTTGGCTTCAGAATTTGGTTTCTCAATCTATATCATACACCTTGCGGAACCAGCCATGTCAGATATTTCACTCCAAAACTCATTCCTCGAAATTAGCTCTCACAGCATAGTTCTTCTCGAGGATATTGACTGTGTGAGAGCATCCCATGCGAGAAAGCCAGAGAGCAATGAGAAAGGCAGCAAAGTCACTCTCTCCGGGCTGTTCAACGCCATTGATGGCCTCGCAGGCCGCGAGGGAATTTTAATTATAATGACTACAAACCGAATAGAAGTCCTTGACCCCGCTCTTCTTAGACCCGGACGCGTGGATCTCAAAATTGAATTCAAGAATGCAACTCGGCCTCAAATAGTAGATATATTCAAAAGGGTGGTTATTAAGCCCCGCTTGCATAACGATTTTGAAAAGCAAGCAAAAGTTTTCGCAGAAAAATTCGATGACAAGGAGTTTAGTCCTGCTGAGATACAAAATTTCCTGCTGAATAAAAGCACCAAAGCCGCCCTTCATGATATTGATGGCTGGCTAACAAAGGAGAGAAAGAAAAGGGAAATGATGTTAAACAATGCAAAAGGGAGTGATAGCGATTGCCAAAAGGATTACCTCTCTCGTTTTCCTTGGTATTTCGGATAGGCGGAGGCATCTCATTGAGCACTAGCAGCCATGAATACTGTGAAGGAAAGAAGTAGGAAAGCTTTAGGCTGGATATCCTTTAAGGCCCGCGCCGAACACGCTAACATTGAGGACAAGGATTCAATTCCAGTACTGAATGTATTTGGGAACCGCCCACCTCTTTCTATATAGTCGCTTGATCACACCACGTATCGGAGACCCTCCAGTCGTAAAAGATTCCCACGTTACTCTTTGTCTTGACGTTTGGACATGTATCAGTCCCATCCAACGGAACCAATCTTCTCTTGTGAAAAACATCTCGAAATGTTGTTGTTTCTGTGCTTTCGCGTGGCAATATGGTTGTACCGCTATGTTTTCCTTTATCACACACATTTTTACTATTATGGCTCTTTTAGAGGCTAGTAAATATATAGGTGGAATAGTATAGAGTGTTTTACGTTTGAATTTATCTAAAAATATTTGACTTTTAGAGATGTCTTTGTGTTGGGTGAAATCCTATCTCCTGGGCACTAATGATACCTTTTATATCTCGATGCTCTTAGTCGGCAACAACTTGAGGCTATATTCTTCCCAGATGGATACGACCCGCGACGTGGCTCTTAATGCAGGGAAAGAAATAACCCAGCTCGCAGTTTGTGCATTACGCCCGGCAGAAGAGAGAAATAGATTAGCGAAGTTGGCACACTGCAGACTGAATCCTGCGGGGGGGAAATTTATCACGGTGACAATGAGGCTCTGCTTTTTTTAGTTGCTTAGCGTGTTGTCAACATCAGAAAGCTACTGGCGGACATCGGTCTGCTATACCAGGCATGCCTCCGGCTGGAATACGCCCGAGTCCCAAAACTCTAGAGAATCATGCATCACAGCGAATACAGACCGGCCTGAAACTGCATATAGATGTATGATTGAGGAAGGAAGGAGGATCGTAGACTCCACGCCATTAATTGCGAGCAGAGCAAATCTTACAAAGCTTGGCCGCCAGCCAGCCACCCAAAACCTATACAATTACTAGTTTCTAACCTGAACCTCCAATGACATCTAATGCGTTGTCGAATCCTTAGCCCGAGCCTTATACAGTCCTGCGCACCTCCTCGGTCTCTGCCCCAGCCTCTTCCCCGGCCTCAGTCCCGGGCCCGCCTTTTTCTTGACAAGAAAACTAATAGCCGGTTTGACACATTATTTAGTGCGTATTGCTTAGCTATTTGTGGTTAGAGTTAAATGTAACAGGCTGTGGGACAACTACGGAAGTCCAGAAGTCCTGCCACGCTAAAAAGACCACACCGCTAATTCCCATGAAGGAAACTCGCCTATAGGAGGTTTACAGGCCTCATGCCCTGGAAACAAGATCTGGAGAGCCTATCACCCTTGAACGAGCGCTTTGTAATCTATATTCAACATTGGAAGTAGAAAGGTTTTCTTTCTTTCCCAGCTTGACCTGTATAGTCGGTGTCACATACTGCCCCGCAGCTGATCTCAAAATACTGCAAGGCGCATCGCCATGCCGTGCTATTGTATGCACGCCTCGGTCAACCGAGTTAGGTATTTCAAGATACAACGCGGTAGGGAACCCATGTGCATCGAATTCGTCTAAGACGAGAGATGCAACACATATGCATGAAGAAATGGCAAAGTTTGCTCTGTCATATTGAGTGGGAGGGCCAACTTCCTTTTCTAGTGTCAACAAAAATCCACCAACAGATGTTACTGGGCTTTAGTGGAACGAAAGGCTGATACATTATATTGAATGAGTAGTAAACGCATCAAACATCAAGACTTAAAACATGTTCATAGAATTGGATTAGACGGATGAGTGAGATGGAGCTTTTGTGAGACGCCGGAGACGGCACGGGAACTTTCCATTCTTGGTGAAATTTCCAGCCCGTAAAAGCAATACTCTACGTAAACGTGTCAATCTTACATGCTCTTACATGTTGGAGGGTACAGATAATCCATTCTGAAGGATGAAAAGTTCTGTGAATTTTCTAGTACGGATTATTCGTTGGCGTACAACAGAAACAATCTTTGATTTCAGCCACTTCTCCCTTGACCTTATTGGCTAAAGGAGTACAGTACTAAGGTTTAAGTCTTGGTGATTTTTTAAAACCCCACCAAAAAGCGGGGTTATTCATGATTTCGATCAATTCACCGACAACGCATTTGAATAATTATTATAAAACACTCCCAAAATATTAAAGAACTTTATAAAAACAACCTTTTGTACTCTTTAGAATTTAATCAAAGGCTTAAATAGTCGGGTTTTATTAGGCCGCACAAGAGTAACGCAAAAAGTTATAGTTTTCAAGCGATTTTTGCGGGGGAACGCGAAAAATCTAAAATTATTAAGATTGTGGCCGCCTTTTACCTCGTAATTTTAAATATTTAGGAAATCCAAGGACGTCAATCTATTAGAACTATTAATATAAGTCATTTTACCAAGGCGTTAAGCTTTAGAACTATTATAACACAGTAAATTGTTTAAGTGCTACACCTGACTTTGGGTGCGCCTCACGTAAATCACCAAGACTTAACCAAGGTGACTGTAGTTGAGTTAGAACTACAACATTACCTGCGAGCTTCCCTAGGTGGTTCGTAAAAAGCTAGCTAAGACAGGCACAATATAATTAATCTTGTGATAAGTTAGGGTTCTTTTTTCTTGATCGAGAAAAATTCAGAGGAGAAGATATAGGACAAGATCTGAAATCTTTGAAAAAAGATGTTCTTAATAAGGTCTATCCCATTATTATTTAGCAGTTTCTTTTTAAGCACTCGATTTGCAACGAGAAAATACCGCGGTCTTGGTCAAAGCCGCTTTAGTTATTCCCCTTGCTTTATCACGAATATAAGCGTGTCTTCGAATTTGGAGGGTATAATAAAAAGCTTTTATTAAGAAAGAATATAACTTATCTCCAAAGTTGAAGATAACTTACAGAGTAAGTTAATGTTGCAATACCGAGCATTCGTAAGCTCAAGTCATGAGCCTGTGCTTAGTTAGCCTCCCGTCATTTCGCTTAGCGATCGTGGCGGAATGGCTCTACCTAATCGGGTTAGACGGAGGCATGCTCAGGAGCAACTGAAGGGAGCTCTCGAGCTCTCTTCCAGGAATATATAGACTAACAATACAACCGATTTGATTGTACGGATATCCATTACCTTGTGAAACCAACAGTTAACCCTAAGATAAAGACGAGGAGGTGAGGCAGAAAATAAAATCATACGCCGTCCTATTAAGTAACACGTCCTCTCTTTGCGATTAGCAAAACCTATGCACTATGATCTCTAGCGACCGTAAGTCTACGCTAGGATTTTTCAGACGTTGACTAAATTTTACTTATATGGCAACTACTGGCTAAGTGAAATGGTCTAAAGGAGCCGTTTTGGGCTCTCAGGAGGCTACTTTAAAGCCATGCCATGTGACTAAGTCGAGGCATGCAACTTTAGAGGCGTCTATTTTAGTTCCTCAGTTCGCTCGCAATGCCCTTCTCGGTACCTTGTCAGCGTTTTAAGCCCCCCAACTTGCTCGTTAACTTCTGACAAAACTAGCCCACCTCTCCTGGGCACCATTTAGCCGGCAAGACATATCTTTCCTATCGGTTGATAGACCTGTATCTCTTCTTCTCACAATAGCTGGTTCTCTATCTGTAAATCCACATTGTCTTTACCATACCAAACCCTTACCTTGTCGTGGTCTTCGACCTTACCATCGCATCTGGGTTGCGAGGTTCCTTTCTGTACATCGACATTCTTAATATCACCATGTCCAGTCAGTCCCACAATCGCACCAGTTGACCCTACAAGCAACTGACCACCGCTTCAGCACCGAACGAGAAGAAACAATCCGATTATTTTGAACGAACATCAACGAGCTCCTCAGATCAATCGCTAAAAGTCCCACGAACACCACGCTTCGCAGAGGCTACGGCAGTGTACCCACCGATAGAAGCAGGCGAAGAAGGCAGATCACCGTTTGCAGACCCCCCGAGGACAGAGAAGACGCAATCATTCATGGCGGAAGCACAACCTTCTGATACTGGCTTCGGCTATATCAATGACCCTTCACGGCAACCTATCGAGATCCCCTTGACACCAGCTTCTCCTCTAAAGAGTGCTATGAAAGTCCCAGAGACCCCAGGGCAGAAGATTGATAATCCTCTAAGTTCAACTTTTAGAGAGGAGCAGATACTGGAGAAGCATGAGGAGATGACCGGGAAGGAGCAGGCGAGAGACTTGGTACGTGATGAAACCTACCATAAGATGACACAACATGACTAACAATCTTATAGAAAATCAAGACCAGAGTCCGGATAGCAAAATTCTTCCTCCGAGGGGTGAGTTTCACCTGCAGTCTTATTGTCCTCTCTATGCTTTCGGTGACTTTCTCAATCTTCAACGCAACCAAGGCTCTTCCACCGAGAAACAACCTTCCTGCTTGGGCGGTTGGCACGAAAACTTGGCGACAAAAGGTCGTTCTTTCGGTATCATGTGTCTCGCTAGCTTTATGTCTTGTTGTATTCTGGAATTATTGGAGAGGCGGCCACAGACGTGCTGAGAAATTAGCTGTCTATTACACCCTCTTCGCGGTAGCATTCTTCATTTTCAGCACCGTTATGTGGGGTATTGCTGCTGGTATTCTTCAGAGTGCGAAGAACAACAATAACAACAAGGATGTCTGGGGATGGTCATGCATGGACAACAAGAGACGGCAGGTTTTTGCCGACAAGGTCGATTATGCACTGGTTTGCAGAATGCAGGTAAACTTCGCCTACCCTCAAGTTCGATGCAGTTTCTAACATTATTCTAGTCTTGGTCCTTGGTGTGCTGCCTCATTGAAGTTGTTCTCGAGTGTATCACGATCCTACTTTACTCGGTAATCTTTTACAGATACTACTCCAAGCAACGCCTCCGGAAGTCCATGGATGTCCGTGACCGTGCTCGTTCGGACCTCTACGTCGCTCAACTTCGCTCCAAGTCCGCACCCAACTCTCCCGGCTTACCAATGTCTCCACCCTACTCTCAGCACATGAAATCTCCTCGCTTCCCACTACCCATCTACTCCTCCAACCCTTCAGTTGTAGCTCTTCAAGCACCACCGATCAAGATTCACGGCGCTACACCCAAGGTAGCGCAAACCGGGTTTGGAGCACAGGCCCCACCAAAGGAACGAGCGATTGAGCACGTAGCCGCCGCCCCTGGCGAGCAAACCTACGACGCTGTTCCCATCCCAGGCGCCTATCGCCCGAAGTTCAATATGCATGCCTTTACTAGGTCCAGCATCTACAAAGGGGTAGCTCTTATATTCGTGATAGCGAAGAAGCTCACCAGTTTCTGCGGGCTTATTTACTACACTGGCTTGAGGCGCTTGGCTGGATAGGGAAGGCTTCAGAGGGGATTCAAGCAATATTATCTTTAGAGACTTATGTTCCGGTTAGCTATTTGTCTATTGTTTATAAGAGTCTGATTAATTTGTCCTTAGGTTAATGATAGCCCCGATTTGTATACATTCATCCAAGATGCTAAGCGATTTGCCTTATATAACTGATCTGTTATTGAAAAGGTACCCCTTCAATTGTATTGCTCTGCTCTTCTCTTTGCGCTAGAAAATAGCATTGTTCGAAGGAAGTTCAAGGGTTGTATCCCAGATTAGATTTAGCTGAAACCAAAAGTGCAAGCACACTGGAACGCGGCGCAGCAGACGCTCGAGGGCCACACTGGCTCTGTCAATTCCGCCGCCTTCTCACCCGACGGCAAGCAGGTCGTGTCTGGCTCAGACGATCGGACGATCCGGCTCTGGGACGCGACTACGGGAGCACTGCTGTAGACGCTCGAGGGCCATACTGGCTCTGTCGAATCCGTGGTCTTCTCGGCCGACAGCAAGCTATTGCTATCCTTACAAGTATCAAATTATTGGGTAGTAGAAGGCGATACGAATATTCTTTGGCTGCCTCCTGATTATCGGGAAACTCATTCAGCTACTTGGAACGAAAGTCTCGTTATAGGACATTCATCTGGGAGAATTTCCTTCTTTTGCTTTAGAAAAGGAGCAAAGCTTGTTATATAGAATTAAAAAAAATCTTTATTTCTTAGAAGATCCTAGGAAACCATCTACTTATATACTATTTTAGAATTGCTACTTATCTTCTAGCATTTTCTCGAAAGTATAGTATTCAATGGATTTGCCACGAATCCATTGATCCTTTATATAGACAAGACAGGTGTTTTGATAACTAAGCCTTAGTGATTAATAAGAGCTTGAATAGTTTGTCTCTAGTCCCAGAGTTAACTAATAGAGCGCCGTCGCTGCCTCAAGGTATACTGCTTGGCTGATGATATTTGTATCTTTCTTAAGTGCTGACTCGTATGTAATGGGTTTCTGGCGACGCGATCTAGCTTGAGGGCAGTGGGCATAATATAAGCCGGCCTAGCCGCCACTTAGTAGTGTGCTTAAGGATTAGGAATGCTCGTATGCGAGACTTTGGCAGATGCGAGACGATGAGGTCGATTTCGAATGCGACTTTTTAGACACAGGGTCTGTTATGTTCAAGATTTTTCTTGCGATAATCTACACGATTGGCTGACATTGGGACTACAAGCAAGAAAACACGACGCCGAGAGCTGTGACCAGCAAGTGCGACGTGAACATTACGGCGTTGTAATAAGCAGCCACTCTCCACCAAAGATTGCACGCCATCCCATCAGACATCGATACGAATCCGCGATTGACAGTTGTCAGTCTCAAGCTTGTTCATGGAGGGCCAACAAAAATTGACTTTGAAATACGGGTTGCATCGATGATGCCGTAGGTGCAGCCGACATAAACGGTATGGTTGGAAGGAACACATCTTCCGTAATGACTCATCGGTCCTCTATGCAAGATTACACCATCAAGCCTCTAAATCCAGTTCGTGCAAGTTGGCAAAACGCTATTGGATCACGGAAGGACTGGGTAAAATCCTCAAGATATATCTTGGTATTTTCGCCTTTGTTGTGTTCTCCACATGTTTGACATTTCTATTTCCCTGATCGTCAAATTTCGTCAACTAAGCTTCAGAAGATCATCGAGCTTTCCTTGCCAATTGTGGCGTGCGTTCTTTTAGTCATGGTTCAACAGAGTCAAACTTCTTCTTCTTCCAAACATGGTGGCTTCGCCCACCTCTGGACCCCGAAATTGTCAAATCCCTTTCCAAACTTCACTAGGAAATCCATCCTTATTGCAGTTATGGACATGTCAGGAGCGGGAAAGACACATTTGATCCAAAAAGTGACCGGGTTGGGCGAGATGGAGATCGGGCATAGTATGAAGTCCTGTAAGTATATTCCTATCACTTCGGAGCGATCCTAACTCCTATGTATAGGCACGAAAGAAATTCAGATCGCAACTACACAAATTGATGGGTATGAATTGCATCTCATCGTCACACCTGGCTTCAACGATGAGGAGTTGAATGACACCGATATCCTCCTCGAGATTGCCAAGTACCTTAAGACCGGTGTTCGTCTGTCTGGTATCCTTTACCTGCACCCTATTAACAATCTCCGCATGGGAGGGGCTGGCATAAGGAGTTTGAAACTGCTTCGGAACTTAGTTGGAGACGACAATATGCGTAACGTCAAGCTGATCTGCACCAAGGGGCAGAATGTTGAGCCCGAGGTGGTGAAAACTCGGCTTAAGGAGCGTGTTACGGACTTTTGGAACGATATTATCACTGCAGGGGCACAAGTTGATAGCTACAATGGCACGGAAGAAGGTGGGGAAATGATCGTCAAGTCTATTTTAACGACATCTCCTGTGACACTCCTCTTCCAACAGGAGATCCAAGATGGACGTCAACTAGAGCAGACATCCGCTGGCAAATCGTTGATGGAAAGGTTTACTAAGCTTCAGAAAAAGTATGAAAAGGATATAAAGGAGCTTGAAGATGATTTAGCAAGGCGCGAGGAGGCATTGCGGATGCGAGACGAGGCCGCAGAGCAGCTTCGAAGGCTCCTTGAAGGAAAAATTGATAGCTTGGAACAGGAGATTGAAAAGCTCAAGGGGAAATGGTGTATTTTGATATGAATTGGCTAGATAGCAAGGGTCTTTTGTAACTAGGTACGGCGTAGGGCGCTTTATATCCTTCTTAGTTTCAAAACAACGATTAACGTCTATCCCTGCGTGCCGGAAAACCCTGCGTACCGGAAAAAAATGATAGGTACTTTGACTTTAAGCATCTTAAAATCCATGCACACCTTGATACCTCCTATAGACACCCCAAACCCCTCCTAGTAGAATATCACGTTGTTATTGTCGCCTCACGCATGATTTACAAAGAGTCTTTTTTTATAGCGTAATAGAGTTCCTCTATCACAGCTTTACCACCGAGCTTATACTACCCTTAATACTTAATAAAAGAGTCTTATCCGAGCTTTTAAGGCCTTATTACTATGCAGGAAATCGTTATTAGCCTTGTGGTTGATGTGGCGCGCAATTTTCTGCATGATCGCCACGCGGATCTGTACTTTGGATTAAAGCAAATAACGATTCTGGTTAGTGCAAACCGACCCCTCAGTATTTACGCCGTAATTTACAGTAAAACTGTGAAGCCTTAGGCATAAAGGCCAACCGTGGCTGAGGCCAGCTTAGTAATCTCTTATTTGCATGTCGAACTGCGCCTCGGTCAATTCATGCTGGCCGGAACCTCGTTTCCCCAGCACAACAACAACATAAGGTTGTTCGGTCCCTCTACTCCCCTCGATCCATCAAAATACCTCTATCCACCCCAGACTTCCTCACCGCAACGCCTATGGCGCTGCTAGAATCATTCAAACAAACTACACCTCCAGGAAGCATCGTTAACGGCCCTCCGACACCACCCCTTACTGCCGACGCCAAATTCTCAGGGCGTGTCGCAGCGATCCTCCGCGTCTTTAAGGGCTGTCAGAACGGCTATCCACCTTCAGTACCCTGGACAGTGTACAAGCTTAATAGTGGGGAGTACGAGGACCTGCAACGTCGACTGAAAGACGACGTGGAACTCTGGGGATACGTTGATGATAGAGTCAGGTAAGTGATACAATTGATAGGTCTTTGTAGGATGCTGATAGTAGTTCGTAGATATGATTACGATCCTATTAGCAGCAAACTCATTATTCGAATGACAACGACGTTGCACGACACCTTTGCGTCTAAACTGGTTACGGAGATCAAGGAGAGATACGAGAGTCTAGCAAAGAATCAAGTCGAGACGCGGCCATTCATCGACAAAATCAGTTCAGTGAGCGGCGCAATACACTTCGAAGAGGACGGTAAAAAGTTCAAACATGTGCCTGATATAAGGTTCCATCATAAGGATGCCGCATGGCCTGGCGTCGTAATTGAAGTCTCGTATTCGCAGAAGCGGAAGAGCTTAATTGACCTGGCTGAAAACTACCTACTTGCATCGGATGGTGGAATCAGAGTAATAGTTGGAATTGATTTAGAATACAAGAAGTCAAAGGAAGCCAGTATTTCAATCTGGCGGTTGAAGGTGTCGCCGGGCCACGATGGGCAGCCTGAGGGCGAAGTCATCCAGGAGCTTGACAATGAGGTAAACATGCACCTCGACAATTGGTGACATCACTGACACAGAGTAGCTTTTTAGAGACGCCGAAGGCAATCCTATCCTTTCATCATCTGGCCTCGAGCTCCCTCTAGATAACTTCGCCGTCCAAGCACTGTCTAATGGGCTCCCCGATTGCTCTGTTACAGTTGGTCCCGAAACACTATGCACATTGCTGGCCGAAGCAGAGAAGTGGAATGACAAGTCGACACTGCTACAGGGTGTGAAGCCTGCACGAATAAAGCGGAAGTATCGTCAGAGAACGCCGGACGAGCAGCTCACAATGTCGGACGAGGAGAAGGTTATAGAGGAGGAACGGAGGATGCGGAGGAAGACAGAGAAGGCGGACAAGTCCTATGGCGAGGAAGGACTATCGGCTGAGGCGAGCAGTCAGGAAGCGATCTGAAAGAAGACGTATGATACCCTACTAATTATTTTACCTATTCTCTACTATCATATCCAAACTTCACCTCCGCGCAAGGTCCTCCGCTCTGCGTAAATGGTTACGCAGAGAGAGGAGGGCTCTTCGTTGGTCCGGAGTGAGCGCATCGACTTGTTGGTATGAAGATGCTCGCAAGGCTTGGGTGTCAGGAGCAGCTCAGAGAGGATGCGCGTACCCATAAGGATCATTCGTATGGTGACGAGTCCTTTACCCTTCCCTGGGACCTCCCGAAGTGTGTACATTAGGTCACTGCTTGTCATGCCTTGCGATGACCGTTCCCGTCATCATGCCCACTAGCCGCTGTGTCTCTTGCCTTGCAATGCAAGACAAGATATGCGCGTCGGTCAAGATCTCTCCTCTACACTACTACTCGCCGCATTGCGACCCTCCCCTGATCCCCGCATCATCAAAACCGCTTTCTATATCCCTAGCATCCCGACTCGAACTTTTCATAAGCTCTCTCGATGTATGATTGAGGAAGGAAGGAGGATCGTAGACTCTACGCCATTAATTGCGAGCAGAGCAAATCTTACAAAGCTTGGCCGCCAGCCAGCCACCCAAAACCTATACAATTACTAGTTTCTAACCTGAACCTCCAATGACATCTAATGCGTTGTCGAATCCTTAGCCCGAGCCTTATACAGTCCTGCGCACCTCCTCGGTCTCTGCCCCAGCCTCTGCCCCGGCCTCAGTCCCGGGCCCGCCTTTTCTTGACAAGAAAACTAATAGCCGGATAACATAGGCGCTTAGTATCGTCACTAGTATCTTCACACCATCTGCACCAGAGCCTTGAAACTTTTGTGGCAACGCGAACCTGTCTTGTCGTTTAGGAACTACGAGCGGCCGACCTAATAACAGTAGATTACCGTATTTGGATACAGCCTCAATATCTGATAATAAATTAAGATTTTTTGTATTATTGCCGTTAAATTATATATATACTTACTCTAATTTATTTTTTTAAAAATTACTTTAAGGAATACTTGCTTAGTCATTGCTTGCTGCTTAACTCCCTCTCAGCTCTTGTACAGCTCCCTTCCCGCTTCCTTGTCTCAAGGGGTAAAGCTTTTTCTGGCTTAGCTCAATCCAGGGCCTAAGTTTCTGTGCAACTTTTGGCGACTTGCTCAGAATTAGATCTTGGGTATAACTAGGCTATCCTATAGTATTTTTCTTTGCACTTATTGTGACGGCACAATCAGGGCATAGGTCAGGGCTCTAAGTTCCGAGAATCGAATATCTTTTAAAATACTAAGCTAAGGAAGTTAGATATATTAGGAGCTTGTCTATCTATATAGATCTGCCGCTACCCCTGACTATCTCTGCTAATTTGTCTAACTAGGTCTAGCTAATAGGCGCGCGATTAGGGCATTATATTATCCCCTCTAATAAAACAAGTCTAAATACCTTTATTTAGTATTAGGAAGTAAGAAAAAAAAAGAAAAGAAAATTTCTAAGTATAATGTCTACTAAATCCTCTTAAAAACTAATTACTTATATATTAAACATAGCTGTCCTGCTATAGTATTAATCTAATTTTGTGCCTATTCTGTCTAATCTACTTTATTTATTAATGTGACAATGGAACATTCTCCTGAGTCGCTTAAAAGAGGTCACGTGACTCTGTCAAGCCCTTTGTTGGAACTAA
>JAPZPC010000304.1:0-21859 GCA_037952705.1 Haplographium delicatum
ATAAACAATTCAATACTCTAAGAGAATTAGCCAAATGGTGTATAGAGCAAGAGAATAGACTTCTCCTTATTAGACACTAATAAGCAAGAGAGAGGCGTCAAGAATTCGTAGCTTAGCACAGGGCTTTGCTATCTCAAACTACTATTAGCCCTAGGAGGCGTAGTACTTCGACGACAGCCTACTCCCCGCCGACCTCCTCCTGACTAAGCGAAACCCTTTGTTAGGAAATAGACTAGAAAGACAACACCTGCTACCGATGTAGCAATCCTGGGCACTAGGCCCCGAACTGCCCTAGGAACAAGATTATAGCTATTAACGAAAGGTCGAGCCCTAACAGAAAACAAAAGAGGAACTCGACTAAACTAGATTCTCCTAGCACTAGCAGAGAGTCTGCTAACTCCGGAAGTGACGATACTAACAAAGTATCAGGAAATGTCCTGCTCTAAGCCTGGAGGTAGCCCCCTTAGAGCAGAAAACCTACCAAGGAATAGTCGATATTTTAAAGCTAACTTGCGGCGAACTACTTACATTTCGCCGCAAGACGGAATAGAACAACAAATCAATAGCTATAGACGCTATAATCGATTCCGGCGCTAATGTCTACGTTTCTCCTAAAATTCAAAAGAGACAGAAACCCCTAAAATACCCCGAGAAGACTCTCCTTGGCCTGTCTAGCAACAGAAATAGTCGGATAGCCGACTATTAACAGGGACTTCCGATAACAATAAACCTGCACAGCAAGGACTTAACCTACGCTGCCGACGACGGGCATAACCTAGCAACTCGACACTCCTTCCCTAAAGAACAGCAGGCTGTTCTTCGCGACATTTTATTAATTACTGCCAGAAAGTGAGCGCAAACCTTTGTTCTTGAGAGTAGTGAATCTCAAGAACAGCAGCCTAATCTATACTATATAATAATTCGACACCCTTATCTCTTTTCCTTATTTTCCATCCTTCCTATATATCCATTTTTATCTATCCATTTCGTCCACTTTACCTATTTCATTAATTATTCCTGTCAAGATCTCGACATACCTATCAAATATAGTCCTACCTCATCGATCTGCCATTAATCTAACGATATCTACACTATAGCCAACGAGATTCGACTAGGTGTTAACCTTATGCCAATCCTGCAGTCCTCTAGTATTAAACACATAGTGCTGACTCGAATTCAGAACCCCGACGGAACCTCCTATTATGTTAATAGTAATAGAGATCCTATGTCCGACGCCGACGCCCAGCTTATGATTAACAACTATGCTGCTAGAGCTTGCCTTCCCGAGGTTACCTCTAAGGAAACTATGGCAGAAGCAGAAGATATGTCGGACAATCCAAGCAATACCGCCACGACTCCCCAGGTAATTATCCCTGAGATACGAGAGACGCCTGCTGTGGAACTATTAGAAGAAGACAACAAGGACTTGCAAATTCCTAGTACCCCGCTAGCTACGACAACAACGGCCGGCAGTATAGCACCTGCCGCCAACCCTACACAACGCAAAGCCAGATAGAGTGAAACAAGGGCTTGGAAGAAGATACTCGCCGCCCTCGAATCGGAAGAATGCCCCGACGATATCGACGACCTAGTCGCGGAAGCAGAGGAGAAAACCGGATCTAAGCTATCTATATCTAGGATAACAAGAATTTAGAGGTTAAAAGCCGGCGGATTTACAGAAAAGGTTAATAAGCTAGATTCGGCCCTGCACGATTTAAGGAACACTAAAGACTAGAACGCTAAGCTTAAGCGCAAGAACGCCGACCTTAAGAAGCAAATCGCCTAACTTAAAGCAGATATGCCCAAGACACTTACCGCGGCCAAAATTACTAAAATGTTTGCTAAACCCGGCAAAACCCCCAAAACTACCCTTAACGCACCTATACCAATAGACTAACCAACAGTTACTCTCCTTCTGTCGACTATGCAAACAACCTCGGTCCTGGACGCCCTAGTAGATATAGGCTTGGATCTCCTACAAACGACAGATAATACAGAATAGACAGAACAGGCACAGAGCTAGATTAACACAGCGGCAGGACGACTACGTTTGACTTACAAATAATAGTATATTTAGGGGATTTGGCAGGGTTTTTATAGAGAAACAGACTATAGATTATACTTAGACTTTTCCTTACTTATTAATACTAAATAAGGGCATTTGGACTCTTTTCGACGGGGGGGGTAATGTAACGATCTGGACGTCTATCCTATATTTAGACTTAGTTAGACATACTAGCAGGGGTTGTTAGGGGTAGCGACGTATCCATATTAATAGACACGTTCCTAACCTTCCTGACTTCCCTAGCTTAGTATTTTAAAAGACATTCGATTCTCGGAACTTAGAGCCCTGACCTATGCCCTGATTGTGCCGTCACATTAACTATAGAAGTAGCATTAGACCTTTTGTAAGCTATAGTGTTTTCTTTTGCCTCTACTATACTTGATTTCCCTAGCTAGGCTAAGTAAATCTTTCTTAACAAAGGCAGAGTAAGCAACTTTAGAGTTAGCGCTTAGATTAAATTACTATTTACTTTATTCTAGAATTTCTAGCTTATTATAAACGTCTCTTTTATAACTTTAAAGAGATTAGAGGACTATAGAGTATACTTCTAGGAGTCCTATAATAAGGTATTCAAATAGGACGTCTTAAGGAAAACTCTAAGCAAAGGTAGGATTTATAGTAGTAATCCTCTCTTTTACTAATACAAGGTAGGCCTAGGCAGATAGTATAGTTATATTAACTTGTTTTCTATCTTGTATACTAAGCTTAAATCTAGTAATTTGCTATAAGTCTTAACGCTTAGTTACAGAGGTAGCTTTACTATATTTAGCTTTAAGTATATCTTATTTGTCTTTAGTAGTAGTATAATTCTCTAGAAACTTGTAGTCGAATTCCTCTAGACATTTACTTAGTATAAGTATAATCTTTATACTAGTAGTATAGTATTTTTTATACTTATTAATATTATATATCTATTCTAATATCTTTTTAATTTTAGCTTTAAGTTTAAATATAGCAAACTCTCTTATATTCTTTAATTAAGGTATATTGGAGGAACTAGGTATATTTACTAGATAGGCTAAGATTTTAGTATATTTGTTAATTGTTTTTATAATAGTAAAGTTAAGTCTTTTCTCTATTATCTAGTATTTAAATTCTTAGAACTAAGTCTTCTAGTTTTCGTATAAGAGTATTAGAATAAGTCTTCTAAAGTTGTCTTTAGTTAAATCTATTATAAAGATAAATTAAAGATATAAAAAGAAATAATAATAAAAAGAAATAATAATAAAAAGTAATAAATATAAAAGTTTTTATAAAAAGTAAATATAAAAAGAAATATATAGATTTTTTATTAAATTAGATTACTCCCCTCTAACTAAGAGTCTATATTAGAATTGCCTTGTCCCTACTAGCTGCTTAATATAGGCTTATAGTCTTATAGAATATCTATAGTAATTAATTGTTAAACGCCTTGTCTCTACTTGCTACGTAACGTAGGCTTATAGACTTATAGGATTTCTATAGCAGTCAACTATTAAATACCTTATCCCTGCTTGCTACATAACGTAGACTTATAGACTTATAGGATATTAATAGTATTTAACCTTAAATCTCTATTAGATATAATTATACCGGGTCTTATAACCTATTATAAGATAGGCAGATATACTATTAAGGGTAGAGTATTAGAATAATAGATTAGATAAAGTATAATAGATCTATAACTACTTTAACTATAATATATAAGTCTGACGGGACTATGTTCCTCTGTTGCTGTAGCATAGAGCTAACCTTAGATAACCCCTGAGTTATATGACTCCTAACAGGTGTTATACAAGATATTATATTCCTTAACAATTATATTCTTTTTTCTTAAAATTAAAGCTTGTCCTCGAGCTTCTATATATAGAGCGTTTCTAGTAGTAATTCGGTTATTAGTTTTTAGCAAAGTGTTTCCTTTATTGTCTATTTATATTTATTATATTTGCTTAAATTGCTATAAGTAGTAATAATATTAAGTATTCTTAATAATACTAAGAATTTATATTAATATAAAGAACAAAGAATAATAGTAAATAATAATAGAAAATAAAGCAAAAGCCTTTAGAACCTTAGGTATAAATTAATATAGACTTTCTTTACTTTTTTTCTTTTCTTTTTCTTTTTTAGTTATTATAACGTGGTTGTATAGCACCTCGCGCATGTCAGCACCTCGCGCACTTTCCCCCTACTAAATTACTCTTAACTTTAACACGCGTTTTCTCTACAACTAATTATACAAATTCAAACCCAAGAAGCACGAATCATTTTAGCAATCGAGGCTATTTAATTATCTAAACAGCTAAGTCGGCGTAAGGCTGCAAAGATCTACAATATCCCAGAGACTATACTACGTGACAGAATGAACGGCCGAACCTATATCCGCGAGCTTCGACTAGTAGCTTCGAAATTGACTAAGCTAGAGGAGGAAGTGATTGTTCGAAATATACTTAAGTTAGATACAAGAGGATTTGCGCCCCGGATGTCTAGTATAGAAGATATAGCGAATTATATCTTAGAATCGAGAGAGGGGAAACGCGTCGGGACACGCTAGGCTTCTCGATTTGTATAACAACAACTAGAATTAAAGACGCGTTTTAATCGCGTTTACGATTTCCAAAGGGCTTTGTGCAAAGATCCTAAGCTAATTAGCGTATAGTTTCGACTTGTAGAGAATATAAGGGCAAAATACAGCATTTTGGATTGCGACTTCTATAACTTTAACAAGACTGGATTTATAATAGGTATTATTTGTATAGCAATAGTTATAACTCGCGCAGATCGACAGGGCAGAGGCAAGGCAGTTTAGCTAGGCAATCGGGAATAGGCTACGGCAATTGTATATATTAATAGTAAAGGTTAGAGTGTGCCTCTATTTTTAGTAGTTTAAGGGAAGAACTACCTCG
This sequence comes from Haplographium delicatum, assembly GCA_037952705.1. Lineage (NCBI taxonomy): Eukaryota > Fungi > Ascomycota > Leotiomycetes > Helotiales > Hyaloscyphaceae > Haplographium > Haplographium delicatum. The sequence goes on from JAPZPC010000304.1 coordinate 4,951, forward strand.
CGAATTGGTATACTAACGGCGGCCTCCTACCCGACTAGGTTATTAAACCGACAAGTAATAGATAGACAAATAATAAGACAGGTCTAGAATAGTTAAAACACTTTAACAAATATACTGCTACTCGTGTAAGGGGTCTATATTGAATACTAGTGTTAGATAGGCATAAGAGTCACGAATTGGCCGAGTTCCAAGAGTATTGCAAGGTATATAATATTATAACTCTTGGACTGCTTCCCTACTTGTCTTATCTGACCCAGCTACTCGATGTTAGGTGCTTTAGTGTATTGAAGCGGGCGTATAGTCGGCAAATCGAGATATTTATTAAAGCCTATATTAACTATATTACGAAGGTGGAGTTCTTTCTAGCCTTTATAGCAGCATATAAGGAATCTATAACGGCCCAAAACTGTTAGGCTAGATTCCGTAGAGCTGGCCTAGTGCCTTTCGACCCGCAAGCAGTGCTTTTAAAGCTTAATGTAAAGTTACAGACTCTAACTCCCTCTAGACCTCCAACTGCCAACTCTAATCCTTAGGTCTCCCAGACCCTTTCTAACCCTACTAAAGCGCTTTTATAAACAACTCTTGTTTAGAATCGGATTTCTTGTTACTAAGGAAGCTCGCCAACTCTACTCTTTGAGACAGTTAAGGCATTAGCAAAGGGCACAGAGCGAATAGCCTATGAGATAACCCTACTGTCCGCAGAGGTACGTACCCTTCGAGCAGCTAATAAAGCCTTTAGCAAACGCCGGAGGGCTAAAAAAGCTCGTGTCCGTTAAGAGGGTACACTTATAGTAGAGGATATATAGGATATTATTACGCAGAAGGACGTAGATAAGCAGGTACAACGCGACTTGCGTGCGGAGAGGGGTAATTAAAAAGAGAGGCAACTGTCTGGGCGGCACTGTGGGACTTGTGGAAAAGCTAGTTATAATGCACGAACTTGTTAAGAAGATATAGATATATCTAGTTTATTAGATTCTAAGTAGTTATAATTAATTTAATATGTTGTGGTTAATTAATTATAGTTTAAAGTAGTAGGGTAGGGGAAAGTGCGCGAGGTGCTGACATGCGCGAGGTGCTGTACAACCATGTTAGTAGTAGTAGCAATAGTAATAATAATAGATAAGTACCTCTTTTGTAAGTAAGTCGGAGAGTGCCTAAGTTGCCTTAGCAAAAATACCTATCCTTGTCCCTCCTATAGCGCTTCCGGAAGCCTACTAAGTCCTCTGCGTATAGTATATATAGGCCTAGGCTTGCTTAGCAGAAATTTATAATTATAAATTTACTAACCCTGCCTCTAAAAAGTATAGTTACTATACTAAGCAGAACGCTACGTATATCCCTATTAGTACTCTAAACTCCCTCTAAATCGGCTCTAAGACTAATAGTAGTATATAGCTCCTCTTCTTTATAAAGGATAAATTTACTATTTTGTAAGCTGCCTAGTGTAACGACACAAAAGATCACGGGCTCCGTAGAGGTATATGGGAGTACAATATCGGAGGCTAATCGGGATTAATTATAGGTCTGGTACGAAGGAAAAACTAAGGTATAGAACAATTCTTAGGTATAGTGCAGTTCCTATATATCCATCGCTTAGGCTCCGGAGCAATCAGCTTCCGAAACAGTTCCGAAACAATTGTGCTTAAGACTTAGTTCCAACAAAGGGCTTGACAGAGTCACGTGACCTCTTTTAAGCGACTCAGGAGAATGTTCCATTGTCACACCTAGGATAGTCCTACTATTTAAGTCGCCGCTAAGGCGCTTAATAATATTATTATTATAGCTTCTTTAGAGGTACTAAAGATAGTAGAAGGCTTAGCCTTTACTATGTTATTAGAGATTAGCTGCCTAAGAGAAGTAGTAGAGGTAAGTTAATCTAAATATCTTCTAAATTAGCTTTAACTATTCTATAGAAGAGTAGGTTAGCGTTAGTAGCGTTAGCCTCTTTAGTAGTAGATAGTTTAGCTTAGGTAGAGGCTACCTTTATAGAGTAGAGGAAGAAGGGGAAAGGGAAGGGAAGAGAGGCCTCTATAGAGGCAGGAGACTCGGGTAGGGTAGAGGAGGATTTCTTTAAGAGAGAAGCATAAAGGGTTTTTTAGTAGTTTTTTAGTAGTATTTTAGTAAAAGCTATAGGTTAGTTCTTTACTTTTATAGACTTTAACCTTTCTTTATTATAGTAGTAGCTATTTATTACAAAACTAGGCAAGTATTCTAAAAGGGTTTATAAGATAAGAATTGTCTATTAGTACCTAGTTTATAGTATTTTTAGTTTATAATTAATATTACTTATAAGTGTTTCTTCTTAACTTTTCTTCTAGTCTATTGTCTTCTAGGTAATCTAAATTCTTTTTGCCTTTCTTCTAAGCCTATAACTATAGAGAGAGGTTTTATAAAGAACCTAGCTTATTAAGGTATTTCTTATAGAATTATTATAGTAGATATAAAGAGCCTATAAAGTTAGAAGTAGAGTAGAATATAGGATCTAGGTTATAGCTAACCTAGGATACTTTATATTTTAATATATTTCTTATAAGCTTAACTACTTGTCAGGACTCTCTTAACAGGGTGTTACGCAACTAGGTAAATCTAATAGTAGGAAGGGGTGTAGCAGTTGGAAGAATAATTAATAACAATTTGCTATAGCTAATAACTATAATCCTAACTAACAGCAACGAGGGTAACTAACAGCAATTACTAAATTAATAATAGAATCTAATCAATGATTCCCGACGGCTTTATAAAGGCTCCCCGCCTTATAACTATAGTCTAGAAACTTTGGCAAGAGATACGTACCTGTATTAACGTTATATCCCTGCACCTAGAATAGCGCTTGCTTATTAGTTTATAACAGAACCTCCTCCTCTGTGCTCTTGTCCCTAAGAGCTATTAGGAATAACCTTATCGCGCCTATATTTAGTAGAACTCGCGAGGCGATTCCGATTCTATTCTTTGTATATAGATCCGGTGTTGTGTAGACGCTTCTGTTTTATCTGAATTTATTCTATTCTATAAGGTAGCTTTGTTCCTAACCTTCTAGAAACAGCTCTTAGAAACAATATAAGCGTGAACCCGTTATACTAACTGCTTCCTGCTTATAGTTTATTATAATTATTATTATTATTATTATTATTATTATTATTCTTTATTAAATAATTAACAAAGACTATAGATAATAACTAATAGCAATTGTGCTATTTTAGGTATATATAAACCTTTGTCCTTAGCTAAGGTCTTTGTTCCTTTTATAACGCCTTCTAAAGCTTTCTTAGTTTTGTTGCCTTTAGAAATCCTAAATCCTTAAATTTATTCTTGTTTTCTTTCCCTAGATCTTAGTAAGTAGTACTCTAGCGTAGAGCTATCTAAACTAATAGATCTTAGAATTAACTTTAACTATTAATATAAATTAATCCTACTCCCTTCTAGTACGTTCTATTAGCCCTAGGGGAACTCTTAGTCGTCTATATTGCCTCTATTGCTCTAAATAACAAGCTGCTTCTAAGGGTCTTAATTGCATAAAGTAGTCGGGACATAACGTCTATAATTGTTGCGCTAGACTTAACAAGCCCTGTTATATAGTATATCTAATCTATCCTTCTATAATATATACTAACTATACTAGGTTCTATAATCTCGGATTACTTAATTAAACTAGCTTATAGAATTAATTACTTAAGTCGAAAACACCTAGGATCCTATCTATTGTAAAGCTAGCAGGTTAATGTATAAACGCTGTTAGGCTTTATATACTTCTAAGGTTTAAGCTAATATTTAGATATCTTGTGCCCCCTTTTCCTATTAGTAATCTCTCTAGGCTCTTCTAGATTAGTTTAAAACTATAATAGCTGTTTTGAATAGTATTAAAGATACTGTTTGTTATAGGGTAAGTTCTAGAATTAATACTACTAATATACGCTTGCTGACTAACGTAGGCTTATTTGGATCCTATTGTTAGGGATAACCCTAAGAGTAATAACAATAAAGGCAGCAACAATAATAGTAATAATAATACTAGGGAGAGTGCTCCTAGCAACTGTTGCAACCCTGCTCGTAGCTCTAGTAGTAGTATATCGGGTTAGCAAATAGTTTAATCCTAATTGATTTATAGTGTCCCAAAGTCTAATTTAAGTTTTTAGTTTGCCTATTAGTTTATAAGTAGAAAGCGGTACTAAGCCGTTAGCAAATCTTTAAGTAGAAACATAGTATAGCCTAAAATTTACTTATAAAAATAGATCCTCTATTAGAGGTTATCTCTTCTAGTAACCTAAAATCCTTAAAAACTCTAGAGACAAAAAGCTTTATTAGTTTAGTAGTAGTAATATCCTTAGTAGTCGTAATATAGCAGGCTATCTTCGTGTACCTGTTAACAATTACAAGTATCGAATCGTAGACTTTGCCTCTAAACTTAGATAGTAGGAGACTTATAATAAAGTTAAGTATAATTTCTTTCTAAGGCCTTAAAGGAAAAGGGAATAAACTTAGAGCGCTATATAGGAGATATCTCTTGACTTTAGTTCTCTAATATACTAGGTATATTTTAATATATATTTATATATCTTTTTTTATTCTTTACTAATAGTATTTTCTTTTTATTGTCTCTAGCGTCTTGCTAGCGCTAAAATAGCCTACTAATAGATTATTGTAATTTGCTCTTAATAGCTTAGCTTTTATTACTAAATCGTTAGGGACATAAACGGCTTCTCGAAATCTTAATAATCTATTTGTATTAAGATCCTAAGTCTTAACGTCTCTAGCCCCTTTTAACGTTAGGATACCTTTGTAATACTTTTCTTGCACAAAGGGATTACTCCTTTGTAGCTTAAGAAGCAATTCCTTAAGCGTCTCTCTGCTTTCTTAGTATACTGTTTCGGAACCTACTGCTAATATAGCAAGGATCTATAGTACGCGCTATTTGTAACTAGCTATACTAGCAATAGGCTTAAGCAGCAACATTGTTGTTACTACTTTGTTATATAAATAGCTAGCTATCTCGGCGTTTAACCTTAGTATCTTGCTAATTAGGGAGTGCCTATCTCCCCTCTTCTAGGCCTTGAATTTTAGCTTTGCAGAAACAGTACAATAGCAAATTGCTGCTACCTATAGGGATTAATCTCTATTTATAGCTCTTAGCTTTATATAGAGGGTTAGCAGAAGGGATTCTTTATCCTCTTTCTGTGTTTTTAAATTAGGATATCTTGACGGTCTGTTAGCGGGATTCTTGCTTCCTTTATAGTATTCTAGAGTAAAATCAAAGGCAGCTAGCTCTTTGGCCTATCTTGCTTGCCTACTGTTTAGCTTCCTCTTTATTATAAAATATTTTAAATTATTATAATTAGTCTTAACAATAATAGTACGCTATATATATGCTAAATAGTATTACTATATACGAAACGCTATAACAATTGCTAAGAGTTTACTATTATAGGTTTTGTATCGAGTTTCTATATCTATAAACTTCTTTAAATAGAAAGCAATAGAGTACTATCTAGCTTCTGCTTTATCTCCGAACAGTTAAGACAAGATCTCTATAATTATAAATCCTAAAGCGTTTGTCTTAATCCTTATTCTCTTTACAGGATCAAAGTAACAAAGTATAAGCGCTATTATAAATATAGCTTTTAGCCTTTAAAACGCTTCTTATGCTTCTGCTGTCTAGGCAAAGGTTCTACCCTTGCTGCTCCTTTTTAAAAGATTAGAGAGTTCTCTAGCTATCTTAGAGTATATATAAATAAACCTCTAATAGAAGTTTGTAAAGCTTAGGAATACTTAGACTTTGCGAATACTTGTTAGTATAGGCTATTCTTTAATAGCAGATACTCTGCTAGCTTTTATCTTAATACTGTCGGGGCTAATAACAAATCCTAGAAAATAAATAGTATTAATATTAAAACTATACTTTAAAAGGTTTATAAACAATTAGAACTACTATAGCCTTTCTAGAACCTAGTATACTACTTCTAAGTATTCTTCTAGATTCTCTAAATATATTAATATATTGTCTAAGTAGACTATATACGTAACGTTGACTAAGCTAATTAGAGCTTAATTTATATAGGCTTAGAACGTTGCTAGAGTATTCGAGAGTCTAAATAGCATTACGTAGTATTTAAAATAACTATAGCGTATTTAGAAAGCTGTCTTCTATTTGTTGCCTTTTTGTATTCTTAATTAGTAATATATATCTTTAAGATCTAATTATATAAAGCGCCTAGCTTAACGTAGCCTATTAAAGGTTTTACTAATTAGTAGTAATAGTATTCGATTTTTAATAGTAATACAATTTAGCCTTTTATAATCTACGCAGAGGCGTAGTCCTCTCTCTTTCTTAGAGATAAACATAATTAGGGCACTAGCAGGACTAATAGAGCAACGTATCTAACCTTTTGCTAAGCTAGATTCTAAATATTCTTATAAGACTTCTAATTCTTTCTTAGACAGAGTATATATAGGGCCCTAAGGTAGTTGCTTCCTAGGTTCTAGGTCTATTTAGTGTTCTATTTTATAATAGTCTAGAAGGAGCCCTACTAATTTTGTAGAGAATATATCCGAAAATTCTATATATTAGTTAGGGATCAAGGTATAGGTTTTAGTTATAGAGACAGCAGCCACCTGTTAAGAATCCTTAGAAGAGACTATAACTAAACTAAATATATAGGGTTTATTCTTTATAGTTTCTATAAATTAAATTATACCTAAAACCTCTAATTTCTTTAGTTCTATAAGGTGTCTCTATGTCGTTTTCTTAAATAATATTATAGGATCTACTATTATTAACTAAGGGTATTCTAAAATTATATTAATTCTATTTAGATTAAAATTATATACTATAAAATAAATATTACTACTCTGTTGTTCTCCTATCGAGTCGACAGTAGCTGTCCGGACTAAATAGTCTATATAAGAGTAGATAGAGTTTCTATTAAGTAACGCTAATAGTATAACTCTTCTAGGTAATACTAGGATATCTAACTCTAAGGCTATTCTTCTTCTAATATAGTTTACTTTAGCGCCTAAATCCTATAAGGCTCGAATAGTTATTTCTTTTCTATTTATAGTTATTATAACGTTAGTAACTATTTATACTTTATTCTTGTTACGGCTAGGTATATTAATAAGTATAACTATAGCTAGCTACTAGAGTTTCCCGACTACTTTAACTTAGGGCAGTTATTGCTTTTATAACCTAGTTTATTATAGTTATTATAGGAAAGCTTAGGGCAGCTACTTGCGTAGTAGCCTTTTTCTCTATACTTATAGCAGGTAATCTGACTAATATCCCTTTGAGATTCTTTTCTTAAATCTTGTATAGAGGCAACAAGGATCTTATTTAGCACTATAGCTACGCCGTTTAAGCGCTTAGATAATATATTATAGTAGGGTAAACGTGTTCTATCCCGAGTCTAAGTATCTTTCCTTCCTGTAGAGTTGTCTTTTCCCTATTGTCCTGCTTGCTCTACTACTTTAGAATAACTAAATCTAGCTTAACGATTCTTAATTCATATAGCCTAGGCAATAAGTTCCTCTCTATCCTTAGGGATTATAGGTAAACGATCTAACTTTTCCCTAATAGTTCTCTATAGTTTAGCAAGAAGGCTATTCGTTATATAGACGCTATGTTTATAGCCTAGATTATCTTCTAGGCTCTCTAGATATAATATAAAGCTCTAAACTAATTAATTATTATATTATTTTATATTATTATATTTATTAATAGCGCCTAGCTTATAGTTTTCTAGGTCTATAATTAAGTTTTTTATAATTTTTATAAAATCTTCCTATTTAGTATTATTAATACTATTGCTTTTCTCTTTTCTTCTCTATATATCCTTAGCAGTTCCTTTAAAGCAGGATACGTAATAAGTTACCTTGTTAGCATTAGTAAGCTATATATAATCCTTATTACTTCTTTATTTTAGTTTAGCTTTATAGAAGAAGTCCTATGCCTCCTTAATGCTTTTTCCTTTATATTTTAGTAATTTTTTAGTTTTAGAAAAGTATTAAGCTAATATATCCCTAACAGGTACCTGCTAGCTTTCCGATTCTTAAACTCTTGATTCTATAGCTCTAAATCGAGCTTCCTTCTCTATTTCCGCTATATAACGTTCTACTCCTGCTATACAACGTTCTGCTTTAGCTATACAACTATTAGCTATAGTTAACTATTTAACTAGAAGAGTATTCTCTTATTTAATTCTTGCAAAGTCTATTACTATTATTGTCTAAGAGGATTCCTCTAAGTAGGTAAATAGCGTATTACCTATAGCACTTGTATTGCTTTGATTAGTGTTTCGAACTATTATAATTTTTGCCTATTTGTAACAAACTGTTTCCTATATAAGTAGATTAATTAGAATATTAGGACTCTCTTAATAGGGTATTACGCAACTAGGTAAATCTAATAGTAGGAAAGGGTATAGTAGTTAGAAGAATAATTAATAACAATTCGCTATAGCTAATAACTATAATCCTAATTAATAGCAACAAGGATAACTAATAGCAATTACTAAATTAATAATAGAATCTAATCAATGATTCCTGACAGCTTTACGAAGGCTCCCTGCCTTATAACTATAGTCTGGAAACTTTGGCAAGAGATGCGTACCCGTATTGACGTCATATCCCTGCACCTAGAATGGCGCCTGCTTATTGGTTCATGACACTACTTCTATTCCCTAGACTTCTTATTCCTAATTTCTAGATATTTCTTTACTAGTAGGTTTAAAGTTCTCTTAGCTAAGTAGAAGGTCCTTTAAATCCTTTATTAGTATATTAGAGGCAAAAATATTATATATTTATAAACTTTTAGAAAGATTTAGTTAATATAAATTTCCTATTTTCTTAAATATCTAAAATAGACCTTTCTATTAATTAGTAAGCTTCTAACTAGGTTAAGAGGTCTTAAGGTTCTTAGTAAAAAGGTAAACAAAGTTATTAACTTTTTAATTAATAGCTCTTTAGTATTAATTCTTATATTTTAATATTCTTTCTTAAGCTTTTTCTATATTTTCTTTAGTAATAGCCTAAGCTTAGTATATACAAGTAGCTACTAAAAGGGCTTCTTTATAGTTAAGTTTTTCTAAAAGAGTACTAGGTTTTAGGAGCTTCTAGTCCTAGCTGTTCCTAGGGTTAACTCTAAATTTAAAGTAGTATAAGGCTATTCTAATTAATAAATAAGATAGAGTTATTTAAGCTTTATCTATTATAGAGAGTAATTTGCTCTAGTTGTCCTAGTAATAGCTTATAAAGGGCCTTAGTCTCTAATTAATATAATAGTTTATAATTTTAGTTTAGCTATTAGTTTCTTTATAGTAGGCTATAGAAAGCTTAATTTTAATGCTTATAATATAATAAAACTTTTACTAAAATAATAAAATAAACTAAAGACTTTTATTAAATATAATAGTTTCTAGAGTATATCTAAATCTATATACCTATTTAACAAATAGGACTACTAATCCTTTTAAATCTATAGTTTTATAGCAAGGGATTATTACTAAATCTTTTCTAAAATAGTTAATTATTACTAAGATTAAATTATATTTATATTTATCTTTTAGAAACTTTTTAAAATCTATATATAAGTATTATATAAAGTATATAGAGATAAGTAAAAAATATAGCTAATTCTACTATTTAGTTTAATTTAAATAAACAAATTAGTAAATTCTATAGTTATACTTAAACTATTTATAGTCTAAAGTTATACTATACTAGTAGTACTATAGTACTAATAACTAGTAGGTTTTCTTTATACTAGAGTAAGTACTAGATATTTAGCTATAAACTTTAGATATAAGTCTAGTATATAATAGAGTATATTATTATATATAAAGCTTATTCTTATATAAGAGTAGGTTATTTTTAATTATGACGTTTTGTACAGTAGAGCAGAGGAACTAAGAATACAGTGATTTGAGAAGTAAATAGGATAAATTAATATAATTTAAGTCTAAGGGAAGAAGATCTATAATTAGTAAAAACGAGCATAGTTTTATATATATAAGATAATCACGTGATTGCTCGAACAGCGCTACCCCTAGTTAGGAGAGCAAGAAACTATATAATACCTAATATTCTATAATATACCCCCTAGTTTAAACCCTATTAGTCGAGCTGTTTCTTAGTAGAATATAGTTTACGTTAAGCTTCAAAGGGTATAGGGTTAATTTAAAGGTTTCTTATAATCTAATTAGTTTAGAGAATATTCTAGCAGTTGCCTATTTTTGTGCTAAGCCCTATAATCGGAATTACTACCTAGGGTATATATATCTTAGTTTAGGATACAATTATAAAAGTTTTAAAGTTAATAATTATATTACTTTCTCTAGCTTTTAAGCTCTTTCTTAATCTTTTATTATATTTTCTAAGTAATCTAAATCTATACGCTAAGCGTATACTAAGAAGGCATATGCTGCTTATTAAGCTTCTAGTGCTCTTTTATTATCTAATTCTATAAGATTTTTAGCTTCTTTTAAGAATATTCTTCTAATATATATAGTTTAGCTAAGGAATAATAAAGGTTCTAGTAAATCTTTGTCTCTTTCCAGCTCTATTACTCCTTCTCCTGCTCCTATTATACCTGTTAGCGCTGCTAGCCCTGCTACTCTAGGCTCTTGTTGATTAACTTCTTGCCCTTTAGTTGCTTGTGTCTATAGTAAGCGTTAAGCTATTCCTTGTGCTAGCTATGTTTATTCTACTCTTGCTAGGCGCTCCTCTAGTAAGTATTTTAATAACTCCTCTAGTAGTGCTTATTGCTTTCGGTATACCTCTAGGCATATTTGTATTGCTTTTCTTTTCTCTTCTATATTAATTGTATAGAAGTTTATTTAAGCTTATATAGATAATACTCCTATAAAGGTTTATTCCCTTTTCTGTTATAATAATTAACTACTAACAGGTTCTAGCAAGTAAGTATACTCCGGACCGCGGTTCGTGTTACTCTTAAAGAGAATAAGGAGGAGGTTAAGGAGAAGGAGGATCTAATAATTAATTCCCCGGATCGTAAGCCTACTGCTTGCAGCAAGAGGAGAGAGCAGGACAATAATAACAATATAGCTCCCTTAGGTAGTGCCTTGTCTAAGAAGCAGAAGGCAGGTCTCTTAGTTTATAATTTGCTTATATAGTTGCTATTAAGTTAATTGTTTTCTTTTCTTTTTCTTTTCTATAAATAAAATAACTCCTAAAACCCTTTTTTTGTTAATTATTTAATTACTTTAATTAGTCCTTAAATGTCTTATAGATTTAATAATACTCTAAAATACTTAAATTTACTATATATAAGATTTTTAGTTAAACTATCTATAGGTATATTGTTTATAAGTAAGTATATAATCTTAAAGGTGCCTCTTTAGTGCTCTTGCCTTAGCTATATATTTTGAATATCTATATACCTAAGCTTAGTAGAGATCCTTTTGTTTTCTCCTATAATAAGCCTAATCGTCTACTAGTTATTATAAAAGATTATCTAAGATTTATATAAATTAAGGCAGATTTCTTTAAAGAAGTATTATAAAGTAATAGTTTCTTTAGCTATATACTCTACTCCTAGTAGTTTAGCTTAGGTTATTAAAGTAGATATAGTTGCCTATTAAGCTACTTTCTATATAACTAGTCCTCTAAATAGAGCAATTGTATAACCTTAAGATAATTAGTATATTTCTATATTGTTTATAAAAGAAGTATCTAATACTATTACTAGGTACTATATTTCTAGATATTCTCTATATTTAATAGCTAGAAAGCGTATTAACTATAGGTATACAATTGTCTAATTAACTACTAATAAGTAATCTAAGCTTAGATTTATAAGAAAATAGGATAGTTAGGCAGCTACGAAAGCTATGTCTAGTCTAATTATTATTGCTATATAGAGCATAGATCTAACCTTTTCCTAGTATTCTCTAATTCTAGAAAGTAACGCTTATTCTCTTTAATTCTTAATAAACTTAATATTAGGTAAAGAGGTACTTAGGCACTTCTAATTATTTAATTTAAATTTCTTTAAGATCTTTTTAATATAAGTATTATAAGCTAGCTAGACTTTTTGAGCTTCTTTATTATATATAATACGTATCCCTAGAAACTACTAAAAGTTTTCTAGATTAGTAAGATTATACGCCTTATTAAGCTTAGAGATATTGTCTTAAGCTTTAATTTTATTATCTTTATAATATAAGATTAGTATATTATTTATAAAGAATATAATAAAGATCTTCTGCTACTTGTCTATAAATATATAAAGCTCTTCCTTATACTTAGTAAACTCTATTTGCCTAAGCGTTCTAGAGAATTCTTTATACTATAGAGTAGGGGAATCCTTTATTCTATAGAGAGCTTAATTAATTAGGATATATTTGCCTAGATCTTTGAATCTGTTAAGGAGCCTACAGGCCACTAAGGCACTACGCGGGTCCCTTTTTGTGTTTATAAATATATTAATAATATTAAATTACTTAATTTTAAGGTTAAATCGAGCAGCTATTGCTATAGCTACTTGGAATAAACAAGTAGCAAGTATTGCTATATAAACTAAAATAATCGATTCCTTTGCTTAAAGATTACCTCTAACTACTAGCCTAGATCTATACTTTATAAGTATACTATAGTTATTTAATTTATATATAAAAACCTATTTTAAAGGGATTAGTAGAATAGTTGCTTTGCTAATCTCTATAACTCTCTAATAATCTTTTAATTCTAGGTTATAGATCTTGTTTTTAGTATCTCTTTTAAAATAAGCACCTAAGGGGTGTTTTTCTAGGCCTGTCTAGGTTTTAGAAGCCTTAGGGAGATTGCTTTAATATATATTTAGTAGTTTAGAGGCTCTAAGCCTTTGTTTCTTGTTTTATAGAATAGACATAGTAATTACTATATATACTGCCTTGTTTTATAGCTCTGATTCTTTTTCTATTAGATAATCGGGCTAGAATATATTTATTAAGTCCTTAAGCTTAGTATTAGTAAGTCTAAAAGGTAGTAGAGTAGCAAAGATTAGTAAGCCTTCTCTCTTTTCTTTAAGCTTTCTATACTTAGGTAGTAGCTGCTATACTCTTTTACTTTAACGTATAGAAGAGCTTTAAAGATCTACCTCTTCTAATCCTATTAGTATAAGATCTATTTTATAATCTCCTATTATATTATAACTTTATACTAAGTCTAATAAGTTCCTCCTTTACTAGATTATAACCTAAAGAAGTTAATTCTTATTTATACTATAGTGCTCTTCTTCTAAAAGCAGAACTATTATAGTATTAGTAATCTTATTTAGTTACGCGTCTAAACGAGCAGTACTCTCGGCTATTACGCCTAGGTACGCGTTGCTGTTTCTCCTAGTCTCTATTCCTAGCTTAGAGGTTTATTCAGGAGTTAAGAGTCTAGTTTTGCTACTTATCCCCGAGTCTTAGCTCCTTTAAGCCTAACTTAGGAGCTTACCCTTTAGAAAAGAAGCAGCAGGATATCCTATATTCTTGATTAGTATATCTATAACTAGTAGTATATTTTTAATAATTAATCTAGTATCCTAGGGTTTATTATTCTCCTTAATTATCTCTATTACTATTCTAGTAATTGCAACTAGTTAGCCTTCCTATTACTTAAAGAATAGAGAGTATAATATTAATTTATTAAACGTAATATTCCTTGTTACAATTACTATATTAAGTTAGAGTACTTAGATCCTATATATATTAGATATACTATATCTAACTAGGTATCTAATATACCTTTGGGGTATTACTTTAAAAGCTTATTTATTCTTTTCTACTTCCTTTTCCTTAATTATTAGATATGCTTAAGCTTTATATATATAGATTCTATTCTAATTAGGTTAGAGGTTAACTATAATTCTTGTTATAAACTTAGGGTTATATTACCAGAAGTAGTTCCGGAACTATAAGTCAAGTACTTTATTAGGTATATATAGATTATACGCTTTAGATAGACTTATATTATATAAATAGATTACTATATAGGTAGTTTCTAGCTATAGTTTCTTAGGTAGTTAAGCTTCTACTTTTATTTTAATTAATTAAGTAATTACTTTAGCTTCTATGTACTCTAAACCCCTATTAGGTTTATAAGTATAAGTTAGTATAAGTTCTAGGTTAATCCTTTGTTCTTTAATCTAATACTTATACCCTGTTTTCCCTTTTATAGCAATTACTAACTTATTATTATTATATTTTATTTTATAAATTATAAGTCTATACTACTTTTTTACCCTTGTGTTAAAGTTTCTAATTATTCTAAAGACTTTAATTAGGGACTTATTCTTTAGATTATATCTAAAGAGCTTTCTATTATACTTGTCTTTGATTATAAGTATTTATTAAGCGCTATTATATCCTTTAAAGAAGTCAAAGAGGTCCTATTATACTTAGTAGAAGGGTCTTAGTAATCTTTGCTCTAGTGTTCTCCTAGAAATTACTTGTTTTATATATATTATAGTATAGTATTTATAATTAATCTATACTATACTTTTAATTTTTATATTTCTAGCTAATTTAACAAGTACTTGTAGAGCCCTTAGACCTAGATATCTAGCTTATATATACTATATTTTCTTTATATTACTTCTTAGTACTAGGTATTTGCGTAATTAATAGTAGTATTTTCTTACTAATTAATCTAACGTTAGGAATATAAAGATCCCTATAACGCTTATTAGTATACTTAATAGTATATATAGGTAGGATAAAAGAGGCTTGTATTTAAGAAAGATAATATTAAACTTATATAACAATTACTTTAATATAGTATTCTTGCTTATTGTTCTATACCTTAACAAGCAATCTAGTCTATAATACTAGATCTCTGTTTTTAATAGTAAAGCCTTAGAAATAATATTTATATAAAAACCTTCTATAAGTATAATATTCTAGAGCTTAAGGCTCTTAGTATTAGGTCCCTTAGCTCCTCTAAAGACATTTTTCAACACCTATATACCCTTTCCCTAGATTAGTAGGATTAAGGATCCTGCCTCTACTATATTACCTAGATTTACTTTCTTAAAAGATCCTAGAACAAGCAGGTCTTTGCTATTAATAAGGTAAACTGCTCCGTAGTTGTCTAGTAGAGTATTTACTAAGAGCAGATAAGCGTTATATTCGATTATAGTATATATACCTATAGGCTAAGACATAAGTAGTAGATCTAGAATAGCTACTACTACGCTTCCTAGATACTTTAAAGTATAGTTTTTATAATTATTAGGTTTCTCTACCTTAGTTATAAAGCTTAATTTATTAGGTTTTAAAGTAGCTAAGATATAACTCTCCTAACCCTTTTTCTTAATAATCTATTTCTACTTATTTAAAGTAATCCTTTGTCTAGTCTTATTAATCTCTTACGCTATAAGTTTTTTAATCTTCTGATCTATAGATCCTATAATAGCTTATTCTAGTTTAGAGTATTTAAGTAAGTCCTAGGTATAAGCGTTATCCTTTTTTGTATAAGGGTATACTTTCTTCTAAGACTCCGATTGCTTTAGCTTTAAATCGAAGCGCTCCCCTAGGGTTACGTATACTACTAGTTTTGACCTAGATCTTAGGGAATTATTATAAGTAAGAGCAAAGAAGGTTTATCTATATTAGTTAAGCATTATTATCTCTTTTCTAAGCTCTTTGGCTATAGTCATACTGTTAAGCTTATAGGTAGCCTATTTAGGGGCTATTTTTTTAGAGATTAATTTAAGGAAATCTATAATAGCAATTATGCCCTTTACTTCTAAGAGATTATAAGTCTAAGCAGTAATTAGGGCGCTCTGCTATTTATAGTACTAGACAGATAGGTCAGTTCTGCCTTACTCTGCTTTCTTAAGTATAGCTTAATAGGACTTTCTTGCTATAGCTACTACGCTTGTAGGTATTAGTATAAGATAGTTTTATAGTTCTTAAACAATCCCTTAGAGTATAGCTATACTATTCTTGTTAACAAGCTAGTACTTAATAGGTAAGAGTAGTAATTTGTTTACTAATAAGTTTATTTATTCGAGTACCTTATAATATAAATTAAAGTTTATTTTCTAAAGGCTTATTATAGTATTATATTTATTAATCCTGTTTTGTTACTTACTATTAATGTCTATAAACGTAGCTAGTACTATTAGTAGTAGAGCTATTCTTTAGTTAAGCTCCTAAGCGTTCTAATTTAATAGATCCGCTTGTCTCTTTGTGTCTAGATTATTAACAAGCTCCTAAACCTATAGATATATAAGGCAATCTATAAGTATAGTAGTAGGTCTATTAGGATTAACTAAGTTCTATATCCTTAAGCTTATTAAATAAGATTTAAGCTCTCTCTACTATTCTAGCTAGTCGTTACGTGATACTAGTTTATATTAATTACTAATTGTTATATTCTCTATAGTAGATATAATTACTAATAGAAGGTTTAAACAAGCTTTTAGATAAGAGAGAGTTTTGTACTCTATTTAACTAAGTTAATAAGTGTTTTCTTTATATAGTATTAAGTGCTTGCTAGGCTTATAACTATAACGTTTTGTATAGTAGAGTAGAGGAACTAAGAATATAGTAATTTAAGAAGTAAATAAGATAAATTAATATAATTTAAGTCTAAGGGAAGAAGATCTATAATTAGTAAAAACGAGTATGGTTTTATACACGTGAGATGATCACGTGATTGCTTGAACGGCGCTACCCCTAGTTGGGAGAGCAAGAAACTGTATAATACCTGACATTCCGCAACATTAATAATATAGCCTAAGGGAAAATCTATATAAATATCTAAAAAGGATTTTGTATTATCTTTATATAGTTCCTAGATTAAGTCTAAATTATTATCTAAAATAGCTATTTTAGTTTCCTATAATAGCCTTTCTAGGTAGGTTTAGGGTTTATTATTTAGGAAAGACTAGGCAAGTTTAGAATTAATTTAAGAGTCTAGATAACCT
>JAPZPC010000305.1:0-21340 GCA_037952705.1 Haplographium delicatum
ATTAGATAGGTTAATTATTGAGATTTTTGGTGGTCGCGCACGTGCCAATTTCGGCCACTTATTTCCCACCCGTAGAGAGGGGAAAGGTCTGATCATGTGATGCGGCCGATCGGGCCGATGCATCCCGATGAGCTTAATCCAGCGTTAAACTCCAAGATTTGCGAAGTACTCTCTGTGTGTACTATACTGTTTGTTCGTTGCCAAACACAATGGCAAGCTTCCAAGTACCTTCGTTACGCCATGTTGTATCGGGTGCAGCTCCATACTTGCGGGCGACCCAACGGAGATGGGCTCGGGTCCACGACATAAGGTTTTTAGCCACCCAGCAATCGGAGAGAATTCTAGAGAAATATAAAGAGAAGCTGAACAGAAAGGTGAAACAGTAAGCTTGGAGCAGAGAAAAGAACAGTGGATTTCAATTGACAATATTGATTTTTAGGGAAGGCTTACGAGATATCAACGAATTAAAGGAAGCCTATAAAGACAAGATCGAGGATCTCAAAAAGAAATCTTCCATCTCAATTCCGATCCCTGACGTATCACCTTCTCCGCTGCAGCCTTCAACATACTCATCACCTTTTCCACCACCTCCCCCCCCTCCTCGAATGCCTACCGAAACCCCTTCATCTTCTACTTTAGGCGTTAAGACTCTCTCTTCATATCTCGACCTCGAGAAAACTCGAGCTTTGCCACAAAAGGAACTGGAAGCTATTTGGCGCCTACGACACGTCAATGATGCCCAGTCACTGTGTGCAGTGATACCTATAGATATATACCGAGGCATAGAAGCTACAGCCAGGAAGCATCCTCACTTCATCCTGCCATTACTGAGAGAGGGGCAAGGCTCTGAAATCCATTTTCTTCAATGGACATTCCCAGCGGAAAATACAGTGACCGTGTTATTCACTCACTTGGCAGAATACAAACTGAGGGGAGAATTCAGTCAGCCGCACACCACAGTCACCCATCATCTTGAACTAGCAGAAGAGAAAGGGCTGGTTCTACTGCAAGGTCAGGTTGTAGAGGGAAGAGGAGTGAGCGTCGATGAAGCAAAATGGCTTGTGATGTGCCTGCAAAAGTTTTACGGCGTAGGTGGAGAAAAGAATGAAAGAAAGAGATTGTTGGAAATGTTTGCAAAGGGTGACACTGGATTCAAGATCGAAGATTTAGTTGAAGAGGCCGAAAAGGTCATATAGACTTCCTCTATAGTTAAAGCACATCTGCTTAGATGTTATAGATAAGTACCGATATTTGAGAGTTCTGGGTTACTTGTGTGTTAATGTAGGAATATACGAGCTGTTATAAGTAGAGGTCTAACAATATGGCAACGGCATGCGGATCATTCAGTTGGCTAGAGTCCGAAATATCAAAATATCCAAAATATTGCGTGGACTTCTCTACCACAATCGAGGATCTAATGGTTAGTGTAGAGATTAACTTGCTGCTCTTTCAAATGTATGCTAACATTTATCAAGGAACGGTACCTACCGAAGCCGACGCGCTCCGTCCAAAGTTTAAGGACTTAAGAAGTTGAAGGCAGTGTACTAAATGTGTAAAATCCCTTTGTTTTAAATAGGAATCTGATAGTGTTACAGAACTATCATAATGCCAAATCACAATGAATATTTATAGTTATTTATATTCACCGAATAAGAACAGTAGTCCTGAGTCATGAGAATAGAAGTTCTGGGCAATGCAACTCTTAATATTGGTCTGCGCTTATGGCTTTTATTGGAATAGTTTGTATAACGGTGATTTTCTTTGCAAAAGTATCTTGCAATCACGAGTGAATTCCAGAGCTTAGTGCTCTGTAACAACACCCAACCATCCTGTCCTTCGCCCTTATTATTCTAAGCGAGACTTTGAGAAACAAATGAATGCTCTCTCCTTCCTTCCCACTATCGTTTGTTCCGATCTTGAACATAATCTGTCAGTCAAATCAACCTTACACCAATGTGATTCTAAGCCATGGACAAAGAGAATACGTCAGAAACGCGAAAATGCCCTTCAGGAATATCTGGGACTTCCGTGCTTCTCAAGAGGAAACGCGTTCCGAGCACATCTGAAGTCCCACAATTTCCTACATCCTCTGGTTGGACTTCCATTAACAAGCCAATTGCGAAGGCCTATAACAACCATCAAGAGCCTTC
Organism: Haplographium delicatum; assembly: GCA_037952705.1. Taxonomy (NCBI): domain Eukaryota; kingdom Fungi; phylum Ascomycota; class Leotiomycetes; order Helotiales; family Hyaloscyphaceae; genus Haplographium; species Haplographium delicatum. Next base: position 2,151 of record JAPZPC010000305.1, read on the forward strand.
CACAATTGACGAATATCCGATCAATGAACGCCTCAAAGAAAATGAGAATTTCTTTTTCTTAGAAGAGGAGCAGAAAATGATCATTCTATGGATGAAGAGGAATGGTGCCAAGGCATCTGAAACCTACCAGCCGGCCTTTGACCAGCTTCTGATTGATTTGGGCTTTAAGGACTGTTCGCTTTCCGACGACATGATAAAAGTGTTAAGGCGAAAGGTCCAGTTTAAGATAAGTTATCTGGTGAGGGAAATGAAGAACGCTCTGGCTATGGAGGTGTCTCAAGACGAGCGGGGAGTTACGAAAGTGAGCTTTGCTGAGTGGACTGATGCCTGGTACGGTGACAATTGGGACGGCACAATCAGACCTCCCGAGTTTTACATGATACAGGGCCTGGATCAGGTGTTTTTGGCAGCTGGCCAGGAGGACCGTGATGGACAGGATTTATTTGACGTTGAATCAGAAGATGAAGATGTTACCGGAAAAGGAGATGGAGAGGAGGATGGAGAGGAGGATGGAGAGGAGCATGGAGAGCAGCATGGAGAGCAGGATGGAGAGCAGGATGGAGGGGAGAATGGAGAGGAGAATGGAGAGGAGAGTGGAGAGGAGATTGAAGAGGAGAGTGAAGAGGAGATTGAAGAGGAGATTGAAGAGGAGAGTGAAGAGGATAACGGAGAGGGAAGTGGAGATGAGAGTGAAGGCACCATTAGAGATGATATCGAGATGAAAGATGTTGAAGATGTTGAAGGTGATGCTGCAGGTGTTAGTGGACATGAGGCTGGAGATCAATGAAAAGGCTCTGTTGAATATCATATTTTGTAAAGACTGAATCAATGAATTTTTTTTCCTGTCCACTCGATTTACACAGTGCTATTGTCTATGGTATTTATCTCAAGAACGGAGTATTTCCACAAATTGGCCACGGTATTCTCACTTGTGCAGAGATTAATTCCGGTGGTTTCGTGGCCCCGTTGTAAATGCCTATCTCACAAACTGTTTCATTCCTCATGCTTTCTCCTTGAAATAATAGCTGATCAGAGAATTAGTTTCACATTCAGGCAATTTCAACTTTTGTCGTCGTGAACCGGGTCATGAACATGGAAAGTGCAAGATGAACCTCCGATCATGTTCTCTGAGAAACCAGGATCATGGTGAAGGAGACGAACACGCGGATCATGCTTATCATCATGCGTTTTGATTGCCTCCAAAAAGTCGGTCATTACCTCCGAGTTCTCCTTTAGCAGTCCGGGCAAACCGTCGTCGCTTTTATAACTGAGAGATCGAACATGAAAGACCAAGCCAACGATACAGAATTTTCGCAAATTGGATGGGGCTACGGTATTATTGTAGACGTGAGCTACCATTTGTGGCTGGGGAAACATATTGAGTTGGAGGAAGCCGTCTTGAATTTTGTCCATGACGCGGTTTCTGATTCCACCTTTCAAGTTATATTGTTCCAAGAAAGAGTATAGCTGGCATAGATGCTTGAGGCGAGTTGCCTGGGCTGGAACTGGCGAGCTATTTGAGAAGCCCGGAACTTGGCCCGAGTACAGGAAGTCCACGAAAAGCTTGAATGTCTCAACGTCCGTGTCTGTCAAGACAAGTTGTTTGCCAGGAACGACGTGATGGAACATATCCTCCCAAAAGTCACCAGACCTAAAGAGAAGATTCTTGTGGATGGTGAACGGAGCTGGATTTCCCCTCCCAATGTGGATGGTCACTACATCTGAACCCATGTAGCTACAAATTTAAAGTTAGTGTCAAAGTAATACTTTAAGATAAATATACGTACTCGCTGATTAGAAACTCGAAGTTTTGAATGGGCAGCATAGCTGTTGCGTTATTGGCAGTTTTACTACAAGTTGCAATGGAATTCGCCTCAGTCGGCTCTTGAAGGTGAGGGAGGCATTGATTCGGTGAAATCTATAGCACATATCAATATGTTAAGCAAAGTAAGAGCGTGGAAAAGATATCAAGACGCACATCCATTTTGAATCGATATATTCCTCTTTCAGTGGTTTGGTTACGCGGAAGGGCGACGTTGTAGATGGTTAGCAAATTCTGTCTCCTGTGAGCCCTTAACGAACTCACCTCAGGTCGCGAAGCGAACCACTCGCGAGATTTTACATTTAATATTGAGTGTGTATCCTCTTCTTAGCTACTTACAGTATTCAAGTGGGACCATCAATTTTCCCACGCAACTTGTAGGACCTAGCATATCAGCTTCGTGTTAGGAAACACACGAAATCTTATCGTCCTTGATCTAAGGTATGTACAGATATCTGAAGGCACGCCCTATCAAAAACAATATAAGATTGCTGATCTTATAGGCCCAGGGCCAGGTTAGCACAGAGTTATCTACAGCAACATGGCAGCCGAAAAACTCTTGCCGTCCCAAATTCCACTAGCAGAGTGAGTCCCTTGACTAAGATTACACATTTGAAACTGATCTGATGGAACCTAGCGCTCTAGGAGGCGAACTGATATTGATTACTGCGGGACGAAAGGGAAAGAAATTCAGAGTACACAAACACCTCATCCATAGCACATCAAACTGCTTGATTCAGCTCAGTGGAAAATCTTACGAGAATATCAGCAACTTGCACTATCCAGATGAGAGCCCAGAGGTCATTTCTCTGTTTATCGACTGGCTTTACAGGTCACAAGTCCCGTGCTACGCAACTCCAGAACATTTCATCAACCTCTTCGAGCTCTACATCTTTGCGGAAGAACATTATTTGGAAAAACTTGCTGACGAAACTATAAATGCGATTGCGAAGATAAGAGCTGAGAATGGCATCCGGGCATCTGTTACCATTTCCCTCGCCGGCTATGTTTATCGCAGAACGAGTAGAGATTCGAAGTTGAGACAGTACTGCATTCAAGATCTTGCAATTCATTTGAGGAGAGGAAACCCAGAATCAATCATACCGGACGCTTCCGACCTCGAAATCCTATGGCGAGAAACATCTGCACAAAAGCAAATGTTCCTAGACTATTTCAACTACTTGCGAGAAAATCAAGGCTCAGCGCTGCCTTTCTCATTCCGGCTATGTCAATTCCACCTTCATGAAAAGACTTCCATGTGCTTTTCGTCTACTTGTACATGTAAGATAGGAGATATCAAGTGGCCCGAGTTTCAGTCATTGAAAGATATGAAACTTGAATAAAATGAATGAAGAGCAATCCCAGAATCCAAACTTGTTTGAATTTATGATGAGCTTCCACATAAATGTACCAAGCTGAAATCAGAGACTTGAATCAAAGGCTCTAACTTTCATGGCTTGCGCGTAATTTAAGAGCAATTTCTACCCAATGATATATCAACGAGTTGTGAGACTTGATCTGAGATTATAATTTTCAAAGCTGATATGATGTCGGGAGGCTCTACTACTCCGACTTTTGGTCAGAGAGGGTAGAGGATTTTTCCTTGTGGCGTCTGATGTCTGATATACGCTTCTACTATATTTTCAATATCAGGCACACGTGACTAGTATTCCACTATCATTATATTGGCATGGCTTACTCTCGACGTAACCAAATAGAAATACAAAGCATCTCAGCACTTGCCAACAAAGGTTGCTTCTTTCAATTCTTTTTAATAAGGTTTTTAGGTTTTTGAGCACAACCAGGTTTCAAGAGCACGTCACGGGGGTTCACAAAATCGCGAGATGAGGCGATTCGAGCAGTGGGAAGAAAAAGAGCACATGTACACATCGCTATTTCTGGTTTGCAATTCGCCGTCTTTCCCTTTCAGGTTCTCTGGATCTCGGGGATCTCTCGACACCTGAGATTTAAACCTAAACCCACACCTAACCTAAGTATTAAACCTTTACCACACACCCTTTATCCTCGAGTGTGAAAAAAAAGGAGTAAGAAGACTAGATTTAGATACAAACTCTGTGAAGCCCAAGCCTGTGTACATGAAAAATGGAGTACAGAGAGAGAGAGAGAGACCTTCGCCCCCGGCCGGTATGATCCATCCAGCAAAAATCCACCCACCCGCCGATCCATTCCATTCCATCCATCGCCCTGAAAGGCGAACGACAGACAAATCCAAACCAAGAAAAAGAAAAGAAGGGAAGTCCCCAAGGCCCAAAAAGTTTCCCTGTTAAAAACAAAAACAAAAAACGGTAAAATTAAAAACTCCTCTGAACGCCACCGATCTATTCCATCTTACTCGCATCTTCGTATTTGTGTCGCTCACTTTCCGGATTTCCCTAATGTAATGTCCACCACGGTCCGCCAATGTCATGACATGAATGCATACACAACTGAACTCCCCTTGTGTTCGCGGCTGGCGCAGAAAAGTAAAATTGCCGTACCCTTTCTACGCCCAACGTAAAAAAATAATTTCAAGGAAATAACGAGAGCCATAAGGAAAAAAGAAGAGAAGTAACATTATGGTCGCTAAAAAAAATCCAGGCAGCCGTAAAGTAACAGTAGGAGGATCTTAATCAATCGCTGTAGTCATTCACTCGTGGCAACAGAGGGATGAACGCCGGGTATCTGACACCGAGGGAGTGCTGAGCGAGAGAAATCTATGGTTGGATGATTGATCTTTGGGGAAAAAAGTCCGGAGAACCAATGAGGAGTGAAGGGAAGTCGTCTTCTATGTGCGCGGAGCGGGTTTATTGGAAAAAAATTTATTTTATGTTTTCGAGAATTTTGCGAGGAAATCCTGCTTCCTCCGTTGCCCCAGTCGATGATGGGGAGTGGCCGGATCTCGAAGGAGGCCAATTAAAGTGAAATGGAGAGGGGGTGTCAAGGGCTGGTATGAGTAGCCCCCATCTCTGTATCCTCTGGATAGGCCATATTGGCCGGAATAGCGCCTTGCCTCTGTGCAATAACCTCGCGAGCATAAAACTCCACTAACATGGTGCCATAGGCCTCTAACTCTTCGACAGGAACGGAGAGTCGAAAGTCGTTGAGGAGAAGGAACTGCAATTCGAGATGATTAAGCTCGGCAAGTGGAAGGCCACCAACCTTAATTAATAAGTTAGACATGTATGAGATATTTGATTAAGATCTGGGAAGCATACCTTTGCATATCTGGAGTTCGTATAAAATACATCAGAAAAGAACTTGCTGGCACACGTAACCCCCGCAATGACTAATCGATGAATGTTAAAGCTGTCAACCACGAAGAAATGGGACAGAGGGAATGCAGGCGACCCTTGTTCTACAGGTGGAGCATGCGTATATTGTGCTTTTTCCAAATCGGCTTGTATCTCTGGCACACTCCGTGACGACGAGGGCGGGCTGTCTGCCAAGTCCGAGCCTTCCGCCGAGTACCCTGAGGAGGGGCGTGAATTCTCCTCGTCAGCAGCATCTCGACCCAGCGATTGCATAGGTGCTGCATTAACTCGCTCTGTCATACGGTCAAAGTAAACCAGCAGGCTCAGAAAAACCTCATATGTTGTTGGGCAGTACTTGTGTATACGGCTTAAATAACTTAAAATCGTGATGCTGGGGACATTTTTCCCATGAAAAGCAAGGACACTAGAAGAAATTCCCGTCATGTTCACAGCATCTCCCGAAGGAAGCGGCCGATGCAGATTTTCATGCTGTCGGTCGTTTGTAGTTGTAATCTTTGTGAGGAGCCCTGCGACCATCTCAATGATATCTGTAATGGGCATCCCACTAATCTCATATTTCAATTCTGGATCGTCAGCTGTCCGCCGTCGTCCTGATTGCCCTCTATGAGAAAGGAATTCTTCGGTAGCAAAGCTTTGGATATGCGCGAGGTCCCGAACTTTGATTGTGTTTCCACCATATTTCTTTACGTCATCTAGTGACCGGGCGGATCTTGGAAAGGGAGAATAGGAGGCAGACGGCGAGGCTATTGGTTTTTGATCTAATGGTACATTGTATGGTGGTGTTCGTCCATACGGTGCTGATGATTGGGGAAAATTCTCCTGACTTGTGAACCGTTGACGAGTGTAAGGATCTCGAGATGGACTGGAACTGGACGGCGGCGAAGGAGGCTCTGCCTTCACCGATGTGGTTCTGTCCGTGGCATCCTCAACCGGTTCGTGATGTTGATGGACGGCCCTCGCTGTCACGCTGGGAGGAGGTGTTCCCGCAGCTACTGACACGGCATGAGGGTGGGGACTGGGAGGTTCGACTCGCGATCGTGAGCGTTGACGATACTGTGATTCAGCTGGGGATCGCTGTTGTCCAGACCCGGCTATCATCTTATGCGTATGGTGAAAGCGCGAGGAGTCTGATACGAAATCACTGATCACCGCGGCCATATCAGCCTCTGTGTATGGAAGATGACGACAAGGTATTCTGGGAGGGCGTGGTTAGTATTTGTTTGACAAGACGACGGTGCGGTCGCGGACGACGACAACAACGACGAGGACGATGGAACATCAACACAGGCCAGACACAGGTTGCAGGCGCCGAGGGCTGGAGACGAAGGCAGCAGAGTGGGAGGGCTGTCGAGTGGAAGCAATCGTGAACTCAATCGAGCCGGATCTGGAGGGACTGCGCCAACATAACCATGAACATCACGTCTTTGGAAGAGGCGACGGTGGAAATAAGAAAGCTGGCGCAGTCAAATCCTCAACAACAGAGCTGAACATAAGAATCTGCCGTTTCTCGTCTTCTTTCTCGCCTTGCACCCTCGCCTTCATCCTTCGTGCTGCGTCACTTGCACCACTTGCACCTGGTCGTGGGGGTCCATGGTTTCCATCGTCCATCGTCCATCGTCCATCGTCCACGCAGCTTATCTCCCGAGCAAAAAAGACGGGTCGGCTTACCTGCAGCATTCCTAGAATTACAAAAAAAAAAGTCGGCGGGGTCTCCAGAAACTCCTTCCACGACGAGACTGTGAATATCTGTGGTGGTGGTTGATATCGCGGCGGATGTTGGGGGAGAGGGTGAGTGGATGAGGGAGTGAGAGAGTAAGTGGATGGGGTGGATGTCGGATGGAACTTTGAACTTGAAGATTGGCACCAGATTGGGACTTGGGAACTTTGGGGGAACCGGGACCGTCGTCACCACTGGCTTTTGCTGCTTTTCTGCCTCTGGGTCTGCCTCTGCCTCAGGGTCCAAACCCAAACCCAAACCCAAATTCAAACCCCCCCCCCCAAAAAAAATACAGTATGGATAATAATTGAGTCCGCTTGCGGCAATCAAGGACCGTGTCGGTCTCCCTGCAGTACTCGTACAGTAAGTGTCAATAAGTCAGTCCGTCAAGTCAGAACTATGACGACGAACGACGAGGGCGAAACGGAGTGGATCCTGCACGGCTGCGTCGCGGCGAATAGGACCAAATTAATATAAAAGAGCACCACAACGTCAGGCCCGTGATGGGTGATGGTGATCTTCGGGATGCAATGAAATACTAGGGATTTCTGGATCGCCAGCCAGCAACAAGTACCGTTCTGTCTGTATGAAAGAGAGGGGGGGAGGGACGAGTGATGATGTGATGATGCGATGTGATGGGGTAGGAGGGTTTTAAAAAAAACGGACAAGGACTAGGACAACAATAATAATAAATTTCTGGCAGAATTCGCCGGTGGACGTGGACAACGCCTGGGACGGGACTGGACTGGACTGGACTGTGGAAAGGACTGGATACTTGGATTACTGGAAACGACTGGACGACTGGACGACGCTGGGCTACGGGGCGACTACTGGCACTGGAAAATACTGGACTGAGGACACACCCAAAACACGGCCCCTCGACTCGACCTCGTCGATAGCCGTTCCCGCGCCCGCCAACAGAATTCGGAGAGGCTGACACGAGGCGCGATGTGGTGACCAGGAGGCCATGGTGGTGGCCCGAAGCGCATCGTGCATCGAAACCTTACACCCTACAACCTCTTACCAGTCGCTCCGTTCGGAGGTACTGTCCTCTGTACACATCACACTCCCGGCTTCCAAGGCACAGAGAGCCAGAGTCCTGTCCCACGAGGGATCCGTGCCGAGACGGCCACCGTTCCCATACGCTGGATTCCTTGCTTCCGTGGAGACGTGATTGGGGTCCGCCCTTGCGTTGCTTTTTGGCTCCCTCGGCACTCCGACAAAACAATTGGACTTTCTCTCGTCGTCCGATCGTGCTGCATCATCGTCAGGGCTATTCGGGTCTTTCTTGCATCCTCACCGCCGCCCTCAGGAGCACCCTCTGTTGACCGCCATTGCAGCCAACCCCAACCCTGCCATATATTCGGGAACGGACCAAAAAACACCATGCCATTAAAATGCTCAGCTCTTTCTAATTGTACAGTACATTTGCCTATTGGTGTCGAACCGCGTACTTAGTATCTGGAAGGTACAAGTGCCTATTGGCGCCCTTTTTGGTCAAAACCACCATTCTGATGACACCCCCCGAGCTCCCGTCCCATTTGATCGCCTCTTGCAACGCGCCCTTGACAAAATTGACTGCTTCTTCTTCATCCATTCCCTCCTTCCAGTTGGCATCACAGTATCCATAGATGTAGGTGGATCCCGAGCCACCGATGGCGTACGATTGCTTGTGTAACGAGCCTCCCAGAGGTATCGAATAGACTTGGCCCCCGTGTCTCTCATCCCAGCCTGCAATGATCAAACCAGCACTGCCACAGTCAGCTTTTATACCACGTTTTCCCACAAGTCGTTGCTTACCTTAGTCTATCCTTATTCTCGTAGCACAGCTCTTGAAACATGGCCGCCGCGGTTTGCGTGGTTGGTTGTCTGCCATTTTGAATACCATACATTCCCAATTGATAATGAACAATATCAGCGACCGCCTGGGTATCTGCAGCAGATCCTGATCTGCAGCACCATATCGTATCGTGTACTTGTGTAAGCTTGTCCGTCACTCTGTTGGCAATGTATGCTCCAGTCGTGGTTCTGCTGTCGGCACCTGAAAATCCATATGTGAGCCTCTACTCCATCACAAGAAGGACCATGGGTGAGGACGAACCTAATATAACACCATCTTTGAAGTTGATTGCCATGCTGATCATGCTGTCAGTTTTCGAAGGTCAACAATATTTGCTAGGTAGTATCAAGCTTACATTGAGGTTCCAAGACTATACACAAGTTAGCAGAATACAAAGCTTCGAATCCAATAGTCAACTTACTTGACTTCTCCCTTCTTTAAGCGGTCCATATCAATGTGGATGCCATCTGGTGAAAGCTCATGTTAGGTGTCGTGTGCAGCCAGAGCTTGTGCAGGGCCTAAACATACCTTCATTCAACATTCCTGAGGTGCCAAACTCCATCTTGATAGCTGTTCAGTGTGAAGCGGAGGATAAACAACGATTTGTTACGGTGGAGAAGCTTTATGCTGGAGAAGCTTTATGCTGGAGAAGCTTTATGCTGGAGAAGAATGGTCGTTGATGAAGCTTGTGGAGCTCAGAGAAGGCAGGCAGAACAGACGCGAGTTCAAGCGCGAGCCTTGCTAACACGTGACCAACCAAAAGCCCAGCTTCAACCAGCTACGGGAGGTATTTTCTAGATCACACTACTGCAAATTTAATCTGATAGTGTTAAGAAATGCATATATAGTACCTGTTAGGACATGTTTTTTCATCCTTGTTTAGAAGGTTCGCATAGAATAGCCAGGTCCCTGAGAATGTACTTTGGTATTCGATACTGCTATGAATCAAGACAATGTACTCCTCTGTCATTAGATATATCCCCATGCCGCGTTTAAGAACCACATCTGAACGATAAATACTATTAAAGTAATAACGGGAGATCTCCGTTGAAGAACAGCGCTCTTTGATGTCCCTAGCCAAATCCTACAACGCCCCGCAATGGTATCCTAACGGTGCTTGTCCATTTATCTACAGTACAATACGGTTTCCTGAATAAAATTGGGTATTCTAACCTCCTCTGGTCAATCTAAGTAGAGTCAGTATTTCTCGCATGTTCTTCTATAGCAGAACAAGCTACGCGTACCCTTCTTTCTCCAATTCCAGCTGTGTAAAGCCATCATCCTTCGGCTTGGGATGTTTTTCATCTCCACAACCACAGTCATAGAAATCTCCAATGTTAGAACAATCAAAGAGGGGCTTCTTTAATCGCTTATTGACCTCGTTGTGAACGTGGCAAGCCCATGCCGCCGCGGTCGACCGTGAAGCCACCTGCGGCGGGAACTTCTTCAATATCTTCTGGAAATGCCTCGCACAGTCTCCGCAGGGGTATAGTCGCGCAAAGAGGTGGATGTATGATTTCAAGGCTTCGCTGTCGTCTGGGGTAGGCTCGTCGGGGAACTTGGCCATCATGGTATGGAGGACCTTCCATGCGGCATGGCCGAGTTCTGCTCTTCAAGAAAGTTAGACTTAGCCAGCATTGTCAATAGATCCAAAGCTTACTTCAAGGTGGCATTCTCAATCTTCGCTGCTTTGTTTTCGCCATGTAAGATCCCCTCGTCTACTTGAGTACCTTGATAGGAGGGTAGAATGTCTGCACTGTCGGACGAGCTGTGGAAAAAGGATATAAGTAATATACCAATGAAAGCCGCTAGCCCGATGACCGTAAGCATGGTGACATGTTGTCGACGAGGCATCTTGAAGGGATTGAGTGCGTTCGGATTCGTTGCCGTCGCAACTTTCAGGCTTTCTCCTTCGCGTTACTGCTTATCTTTTGACAGGTATGGCCCTGACAGCGTCGCTACTGTATAGAGCTTGGAATGAACTCTACCTATCCAAAATAAATAAATCAGTTAAATATTTCCATCAACAATTATCGTCTGATGTTGGCTCGTCAGTCGTATCTGCGGTCAGATCCCACGTCGTTGGTAATTTTTTTGGTCTCTCCACCTGGTCACCTTTGTTGTCCAGAAAGGGGCAAAACTAGGACTGTAAGCAGATCCCTGCCCCAGTCCCCATTTTCTTGGCAAGGGGCCCAGCCCAGTTCAGTTAAGGTTACGATCCAAGTTCCCTGTAGCGCCCCGCCATCTTCTCCGCTCCGAGCTCGCACACATTTTATTTATTTCTCAGCCGATATCCGTCATCTTGAATATATTCTGTTCTGTCCTCTTTTCCTTGTTCTTCTTCTCCTCCTCCCCTGAACTAGTCTTTACGTCTTTCTCTCTTCACTGACGGTTGATCATGGCATTCCCTCCACCACCAGTCACCACCATTGACTGGAAAGACATTGGATTCAGAGTTCGTGAAGGCACGCGCATACTTCCCCGCCACCCCTCGTCACAGCACGCTTACGTTTCTCGCAGTGAATGGTCACATCGAATCCCACTACAGTGTGAAGACTGGTGTCTGGACAGCGCCCAAGTTCATAACTGACCCATATCTCCGCCTCCATGGCATGGCACCGGGCCTCAACTACGGTCAACAAGCTTACGAGGGCATGAAGGCATTTCGAACTCCAAACAACGAAATCACCATTTTTCGACCTACCCGAAATGCAGCACGACTGGCACACTCCGCGTCCTTCATATCCATTCCTCCCGTCCCTGAATCGTTGTTCCTGGAATGTGTTCACACCGCCGTCTCACTCAATGCTGCCTATGTACCTCCGCATGAGACTGGGGCCGCTATGTACATTCGGCCTCTGATTTTCGGTTCAAGCGCCCAATTAGGACTGAACCCACCAGAGGAATATACTTTCTGCGTTTATGTTCTTCCAGTTGGTGTTTACCATGGCGTACACCCAGTCAAGGCCCTGGTTCTGGAAGAGTTTGACCGCTCCGCCCCCCATGGAACTGGTAGCGCGAAAGTCGGAGGAAACTATGCCCCAGTTTTGAGGTGGAGTGAAAAGGCAGGAAAGAGCGGTTATGGAATCACCTTGCACTTGGACAGTCAGACAAGGACCGAGATCGACGAATTCTCAACCAGTGGTTTTATTGGGGTGAAGAAAGATGGCGAGGCTACCACCCTAGTGGTACCAGATAGCAAGAATGTCATCGCAAGCGTCACATCTGATTCTTGCTTGGAAATTGCAAAGAGTTTAGGGTGGAAAACAGAGTGTCGCTCGGTATGCTTTTTTCAGATCCGTTTTCGCAGCTTAGTGCTTACAAGGATTAGATCAAGTACGAAGAGCTTCCCGGTTTCAGTGAGGTTCTCGCAGCGGGTACGGCTGCGGCTCTTGTCCCCATAAAATCGATAACTCGCGACTCACGTGGAGACACCTTCTCGTATATTTCAGCCGATTCGGAGGAGCCAGGTCCGGTGTGCATAAAATTACTTTCGACATTGAAGGGTATTCAGGCTGGTGAGTGACGCATGCTTTCTCTATTCATATAGATCCTTGGCATTAATTAGGGTGGAACGGCGCCACGCGAATAACGGAGAAACTTTATAATCCTTTTTATCATAACGCGCAAGATCTTGAATCTGCAGCTAACTTTGCCTCTAGGGAAAATCAAGGACACTTTTGGCTGGAACAGCAAGGTTGAACAAGTAGACTTGAATAAATACGCAGCAGAACATACAAATGGTGGTGTAAATGGAAAAACTGTAGATTCCTTACAATAAACGCGAGTTGAAAAAATAAAAGTAAATTTTGTTCTCAAAATCTGGTATTAATATTGCGTAACGGTTCCTCAGCGTCATTGTCTAAATGCCCTTGCATTCCGTCCCAGCAGGCACAACTAGAGTACCCCGCATGTACCTCTCTCGCTTAACTGCAAACCCCTGAATCACCCCCTTGCCCCAGCCCAGCGGCCTGGCGGCGTACAACAACTCCTGGTCAAACCCGGCACTTTTTAAACATAGATAGAATCTTGATTTTTCCTTCTTCTTCTTTTTTCTCGGGATATGCAGAGTCTTTGTAAATAAATATGCCTCTTCTAACTATCACGGTAGTCTCGAGAATTCGCTTATTATTCTGACAGGCTGGTAACGCAAATTAACCACATTTTCATCACAAAGAGGTTATTAGCTCGGAGTTATAGTTAGCAGTTGCAATTAATAACGATATAGCTAGCACTCCTAGCTGATTAAGAAAACTTCCGTGTTAGAGATAATTCATGTCTAGGACACGACAGTGTCATTTTTTTTAACTTGGCAAGACTTTTCCAGGAATTTTAGCATTTACTATTGTAGCATTTTTTACGCGATAATTATGTTTCAGAATAATCACTCATTCCTTATTAAAGAATTCCTCGCGTAACATCTCATGTGATGCTGAGCTGTTGATTGCCTATCTCACTGATGTTTCAACACTCTTTCCTGACTCTCTTCTGACCTATCTTACTACTGAGTTTCAAAACATTGAAAAATTTTCCCAATCATCATTACTATCTAAAAGAGTATATACAGCTTTTGCTTCATTACCTTACCACCTTTTCAAACAACGCAAATTTCGTGTTTTCGTATCTGGGCATTCCAGTTTGCGTGCGGTATATTTTGCTCATCTCCTGGTAGCTCAAGTACTTCATCCTGGTCCTTTTCATAAGAGGCAATTTTAGTTAGCCCAATCCGCCTATAATTCCCCGTCTCCGTCTCCGTGTCTGTCCTTTCTAACTGCAGGAGCAGGCATATCAGATAACCGTCAGAATCTTTTCGGGCTGGCATACAGTAAACACGTCCATCGCCACCAAGAATGTCAACTTCGCTAGAAGGACTGTCTAAGTAGACAATTGTGTGTTTTGTTGAACTAGCTCCATGGGCTCTACTCAACAAGTTCCAGCTATAACGAACAGCCCCGTTCTTCTTAAATTTGTTTAACTCAACTTGCTTCAGCAGACCCTTGAGGTAGAGTTGGCCACCTTTGACCAGACCAAATTTGTTATCGGTCACCAATTCCACTGTCGGATTCTCCACGGTGATCAGGATCCCCAAATCAGTGATATCCCCACAAGTAATACCTTGAGGTGTATCCACTGCGGCCCAAGACCATGTAGGAGCACGTCTGTTGGCGGGGCGTGTCGAGGGATAGTCGAACCGTCCGTTTGAGTAGACCGGATCAACGCGCCACAGAAGTTGACTTGCTAAACGATATGTCCACATACCTGCAAGATAGGTCCATGTCGGTGATACCTGAAAAGATTTCATCTCAGCGAATCCAGAAAGCGCAATAAGTTTGTCCTCGGTATTGGTAAGTTGTGTCCTGGAATACTTTTCAATAACTATCTGCCAATGCTCAAGAGCATCATCGCTGGTCAGTGATATGCCCTCATCCAATTCGTTGCCAGATTTAATGTGAAAGCCAGGGACGCCATCTCTAGCTGATTCTGCAGCTTCCAATTGAGAGCACTCCCATGCAATTTGGTTCTCGCAGAAATGTAGCACTCTAGGGGCCATAAGCCTTTCTTGCAAAACCCACCCCCTTCTATTGACAGGAGCTTCATCGATCGTTCTTCTCCAGAACGAAAGGTCTTGGATGACACATCTCTGTATAGAAGACAGAGAGCTTTGCCCTGGTTCTACCGGAATGCCCTCAACGTTGAGATTGATTTCGTCCTCCCATAACGTGTGAGGTTCTCTCTCACGAAAAAGCCCTTCCTGACTATTGGTAGCCGCAGTCGCAGAGAGGTTGCAATAGGAGTTGTTGTATATCTTGTACATGGTTGCTGACTCTCGGAGCCAGTCCTGTCTTGCATCTTCCTTGTTTCTCACATCCTCGCCATTTCCAGCATCCTTGCTCGTGCGCTGTTTAATACAGAGAGAGTCGATCCAGATGTATCTCACCGTAGGTAGTGGAATATCAGGATCTTCCCGACGAAGAAAGGTGGGAACCGACCCCAGGCGGCGAGCGAATTTGATTGCATCTCGGAATGTCTTGGGTAGAGAATCTATTTCGATACCATTTTCCATGAATTCATCCATGTTCTTTGTGGAGAGACGAAGAAACTCTGCACCCCCCCAGCAGTGGCTTAGGGTTACATAGAAGTCCTTCGGACGTCTTTTTTTGGTCAAAATCAGCCACACTTTGGAAGGCCACTCCCCAGTCTCGGGGTGGGCTTGTCCGAGATCGATGAGACGAGTCGGATACCACTTCCTCTCAAGACTCTCACCTGGACATCCTGGATGTTCACTACTCCTGCATGTTGTGATCCATTTTTTGGCTACTTGAAGGACCTCGTCCGATGATGTATTGTGAGAGAATGGAGTGTGGAGTCGACTAGTGTCATTGTCACCTTCGATTAATCGGTTCAGCTAGATATCTAGGCACTAAGAATAGGTTGACCTATAGGGATAGAGACTCACTTGTCTTTTGCAAGATGAATGTTCCTACATTTTCGGAGTCTCTCCATTTGAAGTCAAGACGATAATGTCTGTCGTAGATTTCGGACAGGTAAGCGGTCACCAACCACTTCTCTTCACTCGATATTGAACGATTTTCGGATGTCTCGATGTCGTCAATAGTTTCCCGTCTTTCGGGAGGTGTCTGTTCGTCTGGAGAACTTTCTCCGTCCAGAATCGGTATGCCCCACTGGCCAAAAAGAATTCGGAGAAGAGCTCTGATACTGAAAAGTTGATTCCAACCTCTGACGTTCTCTTTGTAGCTTTTCGGGTTGGTAGCTGA
Source organism: Haplographium delicatum (assembly GCA_037952705.1). Classification (NCBI taxonomy): domain Eukaryota; kingdom Fungi; phylum Ascomycota; class Leotiomycetes; order Helotiales; family Hyaloscyphaceae; genus Haplographium; species Haplographium delicatum. The sequence goes on from JAPZPC010000305.1 coordinate 17,578, forward strand.
CCTACCTGGTTCCTCAGCGCCGTGCCCTATCTGCTCGATGTCTCGTTGACCGTTATTCTGTCTGGCTTCTCGACCTGTCTTCTCAACTCTTGAAATCTCACGCAATATGCTCCGGCATATACAACAGCTCATATTGGCAGACTTCTCCAACTCGATTCTGTCGACATGGTGATCAAAATGCAAATCATAGGTTCCCCTCCATTGAGCCCCTTGATGGCCTCGTAAGACACTATAGCAAAGGGAACAAATCATTCTTAACTACTACACACCGTGCCAATTAAAAATTAAAAGAACCTGCAGGATAGCCTGCCGGGATTGTTTTGATTTCTGCGCAACAGGATGATCGAATTATCACCATGAGATTGACCGATTCCGTGATAAATGGTCAATACTGTAAGTTCAACGATAAATATCTCGTAAGATTCTCTAGAATCACATGGAAGGGTTCTATTGATGAAGTGGTAGTTTAAGATATGATCTCCTCTTCTCTTCGAGAATCACAAGAATTCTTTGAGATATTAGCGACAAAAAGTCTACTCGAGTTGCAGGATTTATGGATGCGTAGAACCATGAGAAGTCGACACATGATCTTTCTTGCACATTGTCGGCCTCCTCCAACGAACACACTGCACCATGCACCCCTACACATATGTGTGTGTCTAAATGATTTGGAATGACAAGGGCAATTAGCCAGCAACACCCGCTAGGTAGCCTCCGGAGATGAGAAGTCATACCCGCGTGCTCTGTATGGAGGGGAAGAGGCTCAGCTCATGCATGGGCGGCTGAAACTTGCAGCAAATGCGGGGATAATAGACGAATTGTCCAAGTCACTTGCGGCTGCTCCGTCACTCTTGAAGATCATCTCAAACTCGCGAGTACGTATTGAGGCTCACAACTCTGAACGCTGTTGTCGTTGAACTATAGCATTCTGAAGATGCTTAAAATCTTCAATGTCGCGGAGTTGAAAGCCTGAGCCGGAAAATAAACAGGCGACAAAGGCCGATTCAAATTCACAATGTCATGTAAATCTACAAAAACTTGACGCGAATATTTCTGCGAACCTTGATACAATCCCACCCATTAGATGGTAGACTTCAGCTCGAATTTCACCAATTTCTAATGTCTAATCTGGTAACGCTTGACTCATTGTGGTGCTTAACACAACTGCAATATGGCGAAGTGGTGGTCGAATGGCACCACGAGGCTCCGTTTTCTGTGGATTTATCCTTTCGCAAGATGGGAAAAGCCGAAAGGACGAGACACATATACCAAATTAGCTTGCTGCAAGTAGTTGTGTCGTGTAACACACCAAGATGCTCAATAACTCCGTGAGGCTGTCGTTGAGAGTTATGTCCCTACATTCTTCAGCACACCTCAAAAATAAGACATATTTCGAATTTGTCGCGCACGTTGCCCTATAAAAAGTCCACTTAACGTGAGAGTATCTCTAAAGCCAATATGGAGAATCCCACACCTACCATCCTCTCTAATATCTTCCCCGATGTTCCTTTGAGACTTTCGACCAATAACGCCACCGAGGAAGAGCTTATGAACTTCGGGCCCTTCACTGCTTGGGCAAAAACATTGAAGGACTCATTAGCTCTTCAAGAGAAGGAAGGCCATCCTTTTCATGACTGGCCTTATGCTTTGAAATCGGTGGATATTCAGTCAGCAGACTGGTTCAATAAAGAAAAAACGGTCGGCTTTGTGAAACTTCATGCGGAAGTCAAGAATGGGAAGGGACAGTACCTCCCGGGAATTGCATTTCTACGAGGTGGCAGCGTAGCCATGCTCATGATCCTTCGGCCAAGTGACTCGACCAGCGAGAGGTGGGTTGTGATGACAGAACAGCCACGGATACCTACGGGCAGCCTCAGATTTTGGGAGATTCCAGCAGGCATGATAGACGATAAAACCGACAACTTTAGCGGTACGGCTGCGAAAGAAATTGAAGAAGAAACAGGTCTCAAAGTACCACAGAGAGAGCTCATAGATTTAACAAAGCTAGCATTGGAGGGGACGGGAGTGGAGGAGGGCCTACAACCTGCCATGTATCCCAGTCCTGGTGGATCTGACGAATACATAGCAATATTTCTATGGGAAAAGGTGTTAGATCGACAGGAAATTGAAGATTTGAAGGGCAGATTGACAGGATTGAGGAAACAAGGAGAAAAAATCACGCTTAGAATCCTCAATTACGAAGAGTTGTGGAAAATTGGAGCGAGGGATGCCAAAACTTTGGCTGCCTGGTCGCTATATGAAGCTTTAAAGAGGTCAAAACATCCTAAACTTGTGGCTGCAGGAGAAACTGTTGAGATGGTCAATGGGCGGTATACCCGTAAAAAGAAATTGAAAAGACAAGTTGCGCTAGCGGAAGAGGGACCATCGATATAGGCTTTCGAAACTTGCTCTTAGATTAATTCTTACAGTATCTTATCGGTATTTGTGACGACATTCCGATATCTTGTTCATGGGTGTTGATGCTCTTTAAGTCTGGGCAAGTTTGCGGTGTAGTTCTCAAGATATTTCACGCTGCAAGGATGGTGGAGGAGTTGGTGGACTGAAGGAATAACGATAATCTAGGGGTTTTTGGAGATTTTCTTAAACACTCACAGGCTCTACAAAGCCAAGCCAATACAAATTTAACTTCTAAAATACTTTATATTTCATATATGCCTGCGAAACAGAATGTAGTCGTGCTATGAGTTTTCGCCACCGTTTTCAAGAAAAGCTCAGCATACGCTTTTTAAACAACGCAGGGCCCAGATTCCTTGATCGTCTTACTTACTGCTATAAGTAAATCCGCTTTAGTCATGGGCTAGACGATTTAGAATTATAGATCCTAAGGGTAATGCGCCAGCCATTCAATGGCTGAGCTTAGAGCGTGCTGGAAGAGATCGGGATCAAAGCGGCGAAATCAAATATGTTTTGTACCATGGCAATCAGGCCCGCCTTTCTTTCCTCCATCAGTTTGCCTGGGACGAGGAGAAGTTTTTGGGGGCCAGAAGGCCTCCACATTATCTGGATAAGGTATAATGCAATGCTTTGACCGGTGACCGCCTCGAGCAGCGAGAGTTTAGCACGCTAAATGTTACGAGGCCTTTAGATACAAATGGTTAGCCGAATGGAAATGGTGCGTAAAACGGCGCCCAAGATTAGCTGGAAGTAGCAGCTAAATCACCAAAATTTAGATAATAACAGTATTATTCATGTTAGTGATTCTGCATTAGGAAAAGCGCAATGCGGCCGCTAGTGCATTGCTGTGGCCCTAAACGCGTTCCCACGATTCTTTTTGGACTTGACCTTTAACCCTCAACCATTAGAAATCGATACACACACACGAGCATCGACACACAAACATCAACATAATGGAAGACTTCAACCTCCCTAGTCCAGAACGAGTCACCCTGCTCGAGAGTCTACAGGAGTCAATCGGCGACGTAGCACCTCACTTTTGGGCTGCATGCCAAATCTGCGACCTCGATGCCCTTAAAAACTTAGTCAATTGCGGGCGCCAATTTCCTAATATACTTAGTCGCATTACTCTAGAAACCTACACAATGGCACATTATTGTAAGTAAAACCCCCTTGTTCCTTAATTCTAGCTAACGATAACTTATAGGGGGTCCGTCTCCTCCTAGAGCGCAGTCGCAGGCCTCAACACCAAAGAAAACAACACCACAAAAATCAGTACTGTCCAATCCAAGCTCGTCACCTATTCCTCCACCTACAAAGAGACAGAAGACTTTAGATTCACCAGTAA
>JAPZPC010000306.1:0-21181 GCA_037952705.1 Haplographium delicatum
ACTTAGTTCCAACAAAGGGCTTGACAGAGTCACGTGACCTCTTTAAGCGACTCAGGAGAATGTTCCATCGTCACACTGACTGTGTCTAACCTTGCCCCTTCTGCCTCTATCCTGCTACCTAAGTTTATAGTTCGGGATAAACCTGACTCTTATTAGCACTTTCTGAGAGGCAAATAAACTATTGTACTTACCTATTCTACTGCTACTGAGCTGGGGGAGGCACGTAGCTAGACGAATATTTGCAAGTTGTTAATCCATAGTCACGTTCCTTATATATGTATCTGGATCCATCGGTGCAGTAGCCTGTCCTGAAATCACAATGATTTGTTAGTTCCTTAATTTCAACAGAAGCTATCCTAATAATAGAGTTAGTAGTATAACACTGTAATAATAGTACAGATATAATAAGCGTATATACTTTCTAAAGGATTTGTATTTGTGTTTTGAAGTGCGCTTAAAAAATTTGTACTATTGTATGTTTTGCAATAGAGTTCTTCCATCTTAGCAGACTATTCTCTAGCTTTATACCTGTGAAGGGATTGCCAGTTTACTGTACCGATTCAGGAGCTTCGATCTGCTGGACCGTTTCCGGATATGGCTGCAGAGGCAGACACCATCATTGTGCATGTATACGCCCTGCTGACTTGGGTTATCTTGGCCCTGGCGTGCGTAGTTTACGTGTAGGACGAAAAGGGACTTTGCAGAGTGGGGTTTGATGCCATCTGATTTGCTCTGGGGAGATATCGGCCTGCGCATGGCAGGGGGAAGAGCTGTTCATTTGGTGCGCAAACAAATAAGATTCAGCTAGCCTTGTATTGTACATTTTTCATCTCAAATGGCTCTATGTGGTAAAAGCCTAATTCTCCAAGGTCTAGGTAAACCCTCACTGCATATGCCGGATTATTGATCATTCGGAGGTGCCGACAGCTTGTCATTAATCCCTTCGGCGCCCTCAAACCTTGCCATCCTTTCTGTATATCCTTCTGCTTCCCCCATGACAGCTTCCACTCATCCTTCTTTGAATTTAAAATTCTTGATGCTACTATCACAAATTGTTGCTAGGCAGTGTGTGACCAGACAGCCCCCCCCCAAAATCGCACACAATGCATCGTGGAACGCAAACCTAATTTGGCTGCATGCACATACACACAATATTAGGCAGCCAAAAAGTTCGTCCAGGAGGTGGCCACAGATCGAGGGGTGTTACCACCAATTATTATCCCATGGAACGATCACCAGGTTTCCCGCTTCTTCTACTCCTACAGCGCCGACTCGTTCATCGCTGTCATTTTGAAAGATCCGGACTGCGCCTTTGTTATTACCAACATTGATGACGATGGCCACGGTGTTCTCAGGTGGATTTATCTGGGTGCGTTTTGGTGGCGTTGTCCAGGTTATTTCGCAGTCATCGCAATCCGTCTGAATATTATTAGTATCTTCTGCTGTTATGTATCATGAAAATCAATACCTCGGTCTTGAATTCCTCCAAAAGCCCTTCATCTGTGGGAGTTTGAGTCCTGATCTTCTTGATTTTTTTTGCCATAGCTGAAGTGTTTTGGCTATGCCAGGCCCAGTCAGTGATATCGCGCCTCCACCCCCTACCCCTAAGTTTGGACGGTCTCGATAGATAAATGTGGAAATATTGAAGAGTGGTAAAACGGAGGGATCAATTGGTAGACTGAATCTGGATCGGAGTGCGGAGGCAACGTGTTAGCAAGGCTCTTGATTACTAACAAACAGACAAAATGTACAAATGTTAAAAACCAGAGCTGATGAGTCCATCCTATGATCAAGCACACACCACTGCAGCCTCAACCCTGCTTCAGCAGTCCATAAAGAGGTCCTTAAAGAGGTCCTTTAGGAATAAGATACTGTAGAACAAGGCTGTCGCTCTTCGCGAGGATTCGCGAAGGCAAGGGCGAGCTGTACTGCTATACGCCTTGATAGGTGCAGTGTATAATGAGAGGGAAAATGGGTAATAGAAGCGCAGAGCAGAAAGAGGGTAGTGGATATGTCGCAGGCCGAGGACGTGAAGGTGTGCTGTGCTGTGCGATGGAAAAATGGGCGAGAGGTGCAGTTCCTCAACAAGGTTTCTTAGTAGAACTGCTTAGGCTTAGTAAACGAGTCACTCGTAGCGCTCAGAAGAATGTTGGATCGTAGTCTGGTCCTTGGCTGTAATCAGAGATGATGAGGCTATTAGAAGGCTTGAAGTGCACTTCTCCTACACTTCTCCTACACTTCTCCTCACTTCTCCTCACTTCTCCTACTTCCCAGCTAACTTCTCAACGCTTACCTACACTTCTACCAAACTTTGAAACAAGTTGCACACTTACTCTCAAAATTACCCAATATTTGGAATTAATTCCCTGTTTACACTACTCTCTGCTTTACACGGTCTTTGTAATGACGGACCTGGGTGTTAGTCCATCGGAATCCTGTGATGGAGTTTTTTGGGTTTTGTGAACAGTTTGGTAGAAGTTTGTGAAAGTTTGGTGGAAGTTTGTGGCGGTTTGGCGGGAGTTTGGTAGGGTTTGGTGAAATTTGAGAGGGCGACATCCTCATCTGAGGTAGTTTCCTGGCTTTCACTTACTTCGGCTCTGTCTCCGCATACATTTTAACCGCCAGGCCCGCACGCATTTGTGGGTAGATGTAACTTTTCTATCTGGTTGAAGGCCCTTCTCTATCCCTAAGGATTCGTAACATCGCAATCTCATTCTTTGAGGTCTTCCTGGTCGCCAAAGTAATCAAAGCAAAGCAGTAAGTTTCTTACAGGTCTACTCTTTCACTACGCTGAGCCCTAATCAGCCTTAAAGGTCTCTAGGTAGCCTTCTTAATCTCAACTTCAAGTCACAGAGCATCAAATAGCTTTGTAATAAAAAAACCTCAAGTAAGTTTTAATAGATAGCTGATATCTAGCATAAGGCTGAAAGCATTGTTACAGAATGTGTGAGAACATTATCACAACAATGAAATATCATGGCTGCTCGTCATCATGCAACACGACATCAACGTTCTTGAAGAAGTGTCCGGCAGCCAACAGCACAGGTGTAAATTGCCCAAACCCGAAGGACACTCCACTTGCTCGATCCACACGCCGCACCCAATGCGCCGTCCACAAAGACGAGGGATACTCTCAGCGCTAGAGTTTCACGGGTTTCAATAGGCATCAATAGCGGCGGAAGAATATTCCAGTCTCAAGTCTTAATGTCACTTCAAAGAAGGTAAATGTTGGATAGAGGGGTATTTGTATGGTTTAGGTATATGGTTAGGATAATTCCAGGTTGTGACTTGGCAAGCACTCGTTAGGATTGAAGGAGGAGCTATTGAATAGTGTTGAATATGCAGGTCTCAGCGGAAGTCAGTAAGGGTATCATTCCCAATGGATGAGATCAATCAATTGTATTGTATTGTCTTGATGATTCTATGAAGTGGATTGCGAATTAAATACAGGTATGGATTTGTGGGTGCTTAGCCAATTAGGCGAGGGCAGTCATGTGATGGTTAGGTGATACTGACTTCAACAAATACCAATCTTACAAGATAGCATTTTCGCTTGAATTAAATCGTATATCTCTTGAGCAGAGACAAATTCGCAACGCCAGCATCGCTCGATTATCTCTCCACACACTATTCCCGTCACGTCGGGGAACTCGCGAGCCTTGTAAAGCTCTTCGACTTCGTTACTTGGCAACTCCTGAAAAGGGTATTGGCCGGTCATGATGCTGTAGATTGTAGAGCCAAATCCGTACAGATCATTCCGAACCGTAGGCGGGCAACGCGAATTAAATTCAGGCGGTAAAAACCTTGTCGCAGCACATGCCGATGGGTGCGAGCCTTCAAACGAAGAGCCGCTAAAGTCCGCAATTCTAAGACCAAGGTCTGCATCTAACAAAAAATTTTTCGGTTCTACGTCGCAATGAAGAATGTTCGCGGAATGTAAAAGCTGTAGTCCTTCGGCCGCTTGTAGTATCCATTGGAGACGCTGTGTCGTAGATATCTTGTCGTTGTGTGCAGTGAGATAATCTTTAAGGCAGCCATTTGGCATGTACTCCATGGTAAGAGAACACTCGTCGGAATTCCAGCTAATCACCCTTACGAGGCGAGGATGAGGGCCCAATCTTTGGTATATTTGGCTCTCAATTGTCATATCTCTACGACAGTCGGCCGCTCGGGAGCCTGGCCATGGCGTTTTGATCACGTCGCCGGACGGCAAGCGTTCAACAAGCCCTGATGCTCCGCCAGATATTGTCTCGCCCTTTGATTCAATAACGACCGTGCCTATAGATATAGCTTCTTCAGGTCGTGCGATAGATAAGTCCTGCGTATATAGTGCGCTTAGTAAAGATTCGATACACAATACAAAGACGAAAGAACTTACCACTCTTCTACTAAAGACATCCTGGCCGCTCTCAATATCCTGCCTCCTAATACTCTTCCCTTGAATGCCTAACGACCACCCTATTAGGCTGAGAATGCGAAAAAATGGACTCGAAAGCCACAGCACCCTACTGGAGATCCAGCGGACGAGAGAGAACATAACTGATTAACGTCACGACGCGCAACACTTTCTGAACCACTTTTGTGTACTTCTCGCGTTAGAAGCGTCGTTGAAGTTCCGTTAGAATAAAGCTTCCCCACAGTGGGGACTTTCGGGAACGCCCGCGCCCGCTTCGTCCCGCAGCAGCACGTGCGCATTCGGCTAATATGCCTAAAGGCGTTAGGACTGGCGACTGGCGACTGGCGAATGCTGGCGAAGGTGGTGTTGGTGTTGTGGTTGTCTCTACATTTGGCCACAGAGGCCCCAGATATCTATCTACCTCTAGAATACTGACACTTTAAATGTACCTATTCACAGAAGAGTCTCAGAAGGCCTTAAAAAGTCTCAAAGATCCTTGTTATTCAAAGGTAGTTGTGCAAAGATCGAGCCGGCAAGTTGCCAGTGGCTTTGACAAGTTTCCTAAAAACAAACATCTTCCCTTATCTTGATGCTAGTACGGATGTATTATCCTCTGAAATCCAGGCCGTGCACTTTCGGCTAATATGTCTAAAAGTGTTAGGACTTAGGGTTAGGATCTGCCTTTTCCCAAATTATAGCATACTGCTGCTGCATGTCACGCCACCCTTTATTATTCTCTAAGTTTTGGGAATCTAGTCGTTCACAAGGATTGGAAAGTCATCATCTCTCTGAAGCAAGCCATGATGCCGCGTCTCTGGACGAAGCTGGCAGTCAATCAAGTCGTGTTAGTTCGTCAGACGCTACGCCAGGTACTTCCCTGTCCCAGGGAGCATTCAAGAAGCCAAGGAAAAGGGATCGGCCTGTATAATTACATCAATGAATAACCAAGTGGAGCATTAGGCTCGTATATATAGGCAGTGATATTCTGATTATAATCTGTGACCGCCGCCGTTCTGGATGTGGTAACGTGATACAGTCCTCACAGGGTGAATAGCACAGGACTACCACCACTCAAATTCTTCTACAAGAAATAACTTCTCAGAAGGTGGTGTTGGGCTCATATGCATGTAATAATATAAGAATTGAAATTTGGATTAGATGTAGTAATTTAGCGTAATCGGTCCCTTTGCGTGAGTTCGCAGGCCCTTATTATCTGTCCAAGCCGCGGAAAAGCGGCCTGGGGTTAGGTAGCCATTTTTGGGTGCTACGTCAGTACTTAACTGCACACAGACCGCAACGTCCAGGCTAACAATACAAATCACATTGTTAACAATCAGTCTCACAGTACAGACCTGGAACCATTCGACCTAATATAGCCGTCGTACGCAAGTAGAGCGAGGACCACATCGATAAATCCATTCAGCAAATTGATTCGAACACTTAGCTCATTGGTAGTCTCCTGCTCCGTCGATCATTCTGCCTTTCCAAGACCGCCATCTGGAATGACGACAGCGACAATTCAAACTACTCACTAACAAAGGCACCTACTCCCCTATTCTCTGCTACTACACCACCCGATAGTCCCTATATTAATCTGATCCATGAAGCCGGTGACGCCTCCGCCTATAGGAAATAATGCCTTGTGCAAAGTAAGGTACATCGAGCATAGAGTTACGCCCGAATCAAGTACCCTATACTTTGTCCGAAATCAACAACGGCCGATCTTACCTCTTTCTCCAGAGAATTCCAGGTCAGACCTTAAATGCTGCCTGGCCAAGTCTGAACGAATACTGGCGACGCCACTACGGTTAACACTATCGTTCTCTCTCTGCTGAATTGTGGCGAGTCATTAAACGACAGCCATCTAGGCAGACATATGCACACTCAACCAGATTGAGTTCGACAATTTTCCGCCTGCATGAAGCAGTCTACACTGCTGCTACTCTATCTCTTTCTATTATCTTGGACACAATTTACAATAATATCATTTACAAATGTATCAGCTTGGATCTCCAAAGATAGGAGCAAAGATAGCAGACGCAGAGAAGGAGTCGCTGTCTCTTCTAAATTAGAACGTTTACGACTCATCTAGAACAGTAATCGAGTCCATTTTCTCCATTCTATACAAACTTATGGCGTCTCTCCCGGCAGTAACCACCATGCCACTGACCACAGCTCTCGCCAAGCAAAATTATACAAATATGTACCAACACCTGGTATCAAAAACTGGGTTCCTTTTTACTAATAATATCTGCTCCACGATTGAAACTTGCCCAGCTGTCACTATAATTTCCGAGTCTAAAGTATGACAAGGAAATGAAAAGATAAATTATACCGCAGGTAAAGACATCCTCTTCAAAGGGGTTATATAATTTATTCCAGTGAAAAGCAGTATGCCACCGTACAACCGCTTCTGAAGGTTTAGCAATGCGTGCCCAAGCAATAAGAGCCCGCACATGCCCAACTTGGTCATTTATATCATGTTCGGTAAGATTGTTGTACATTGCTAAGAGTTCTTTGGTTAGACATTCCGCGACACTTTGTCGACTACGTCTTATCTCGATTTCGACTAAGGAGAGAAGCAAGCGTCTTAAATGCCTCAAGTTCCGGCCATAGATTCGCAGGTGTTCGATTTCAGGATTTACTAGCTTTTCTGCGTCCTCTAAGTATATATTATCCGAGATTGCAGACTCTGTGTGCTTTAGGTAATCTACCTCGCAGTATATATCAGCGAGATAAGACTTAATAAGGAATCGTTTAGCATCATGGGGTTTCATCGCTGCAAGACACCCTTCCAAAGCGGACTTTGCGTCCTCAAAGAGCCTATCGCCTTTGTATAACTGGCCAAGGACTTTGAGTTTGGTCCGAAGTACGTATAGCTGCATAGTTGATAGTGTGTCGCCCGGTCCCTATCTTTGTGCTTCCTCGTACATCTTTTGGTGATTGAACTAATGGGCCCAATTCTCGGCTTGAGATATGTGTAGAAGCCCAAGAAGGAAGTGTATTCTGGGACTCACCTCGCTAAAGGGGTAGTCAAGGAATTGTTGTATAACGCGGCGAGAATTAGATATTTTCTTGCAAAGACGTAATAGAACACTCTCCCTATGGACAATCATGGCCTGTATATCGGTCTGCCGCAGATGTTTGTGCAGCTCGGTAGCTACCTTTAGCAAATGTCTCCGATTATAGATTCCCCCAAATTTAGAGGCAGCTACTAGGGCTTCCACGGCATCTTTACTTGCAGGGATCTCAAGTCCCATCTCCGCGTAAAGCTGCAGAAGATATTGAAGGATATAGAGTAACTGTCTCCTAACTGATCCGAATCTTAAAGGAGGTAAGCGATAGGATAGACAAAGGGAGCTTTGTTTCGGGCTTACGTAGATTCAAGGATCTAATCCCGTGGAAAGACGTAACAACATAGTTCAAAAGCTCGATAAATCCAATACGTTCTTTTTTAGTTATACAAAATTCGAGCGGGTTCGTATTGGCAGGTGTATATTTGAAGACTATCTGTCGATCCTCCTTTACAAAGGACTAACAGCGAGACAAGTTCTTCAACCTTTATTTTAAGTGTTGCCTCGGAGAGAAGACCTACTATATCCCTATGAAGGCCGACATCCTGCGGTGTGACCTCATGAAACTCGCCATGTTCGCTCTATCGTGCTTGTGGGGATAGTGCACGATCTAGCATAATCTGTGGGATTTGATTGCCCATGGCATAAACCAGCGGCGGTATAAAAGCCTCTGGTGTTATACCACTGGAAATATCCTCCACATCCTGAGAGATCCCTTGTACGGTTTGCCCATGGCTACATGGGAACAAGATTGGTGAATTGAATTGCACTGCGTAGTGCGAAAGCATGCTCTTGTTAATTGCTGATTCGAGTGATATAGATGATTCAATTTCTATATCGACATTGGTCAATTGAGCTTGATTCCGAGAAAGTGGAGATAACAGGCTTGTGACAGCATCCTTGGCGCTATCTCCCAGGGAAGGGACTTTATAGTCTAACGCCTCGACATCCCGTAACGCCTCTTTTAGGTATAGGAATAGGCTCTTAGTTCTACGTAGAGTCTTGCCAATGAATATGAGGACCCTCTGGACAATAGTTCGATAACAAGTAAAGTGGCTCAAATCACTTCCTAATAATAATTTTAAGTCGTGAAGTTTTGCCTTCGAAGGGGGTGTCGAGAAACTAACGATAGTCAGGAGGCCAGGTTCCCGTGAAACCGCATTCCACGAAGCCAGTCCCGATCTCATAGGTTTCGAAATCGTCTTATTGATATTGTTGTTATGACTGGAAATCTCATTCCCGGCACGTAGACGATCCCAAAGGGTACGAACAGCAAGGGATCGCAAGGCCATGCTTGCTTTATCACAAGTATGATATTCGAACGCTTTGTAGACAATTGCAATCCATAGTCCCGAAATAATATTGCGCAGCGCCTCAGGCTCTTGTTGGCTCCGTTTCCGGAGAATTCTGATAGAAGCCGCATCTTCAGCCTCCATCCGTTCTAGCGCGGCAGATAGGTCACATTCGTTTGGTAGGGATTTGAAGAACCTGATGCTGGGTATATCGACCTGCTGTTAGCAAGGTAGTAAAGCCAAGGCGAATTGAGGGGCGAATTGTTGTATCGGAAAAGCGAAATTAAAGAGAAGGTGGAGGAAAAGCGAAGTTGAGGAATTCCGTAAAGAGGGGATTCGCGGTGGGCCCTGACTTTCTCACTTCCCTGCATGCCGACCTTCGCCTTTCCTGCACGTTTCCTAGCTTATGAGGAAGATATGATCTTCCGGCTTATGCGTGGGCATACAGTGCGCCGCCTGTTTCCTGTCAAATACCCCTGCCCCACCTCCATGTCCCGCCGCATGTGCTTGTCTGAAATACCCCCTTCTCCCGCGGATTGCTTCTTCCTACATCTTGTCTAAAATACCCCTTCTTTGGAGCCGCATTTTCCTATATGGTGCGACTTGGCCATTCTGACTGCCTGTCCTTCATCGAACAAAATCGAATGACAGGACGAGACAGTAACTATATGCTCATTTTCACTCTACCATGACTCAATTATCGGAAGGTCTATTTGATCGTTGTTTTTGTTGTAGAAAAGCCACCAGAGGTTCCTCTGCCAGAATATCGCGAGCCTGGTTCTGCTCTAGAGGCAAGCCCGGCAGATTGACACTTGATCAGAACATTAGGAGGGAACCAGAACTCCAAGATTGCGCGTAAAGCAGGGGAAGAACCATTAGGTGATACAAGGGACACTATTGTAGATAATTCTAAGAAACTGTTTTTGGAAATTACTGGGGAACCGAATGGAGGAAGTGCCGGGCGTGAATGAAGTGGTGGATGGCGTACTGAATAAAGACTAAGGAAGGTTAAAACTGTGCTTAGATGAGATAAGAAGATGCTCCATGATGAAGAGTAGACATTGATGTCTGGAACTCTGAAAGAGCGAAATAGTTACCATACGGACCCTGTAGATTATGATATTCATAGTATTAGTCAACTAGCGTGCGGTCTGCGTTAGACCGCATCCGCCGATATAACAGCCGCCAAGCAAGTCATGTCACTTAATCACTAGATGTGTCGCACAGTTCTTACACATTAATCGTTTATCTTCCAGTTCTCTTATTTACAGCCCCCTCTTTCAAAGCAACATGTGCTCTCTAACCCATAATGCTCCAAAGCTTGTCCCTTTCGAGACATATGTATGGAAAGTTGTCGGGGCATGCGAAATCAGGGCTGACGTCTACGCTTCGCCCAAACCTAATCACTGTCATACTATTGTTGCGAACTTCCACGGCGGCGGCTGGTCAGGTAGTAATCGTCGAGATTATAGCCCGGCCTTTTTCACACGATTGCTATCACACGATTTCGTGGTCTGCTCATTAGATTTCCGCCTCCTTCCAGAGACTCCGTTCGGAGGTCAATTAGAAGATGTTAAAGACGCTGAAACTTGGCTTCGGGATGATTTACCCCAAATGATGAAAGAGAAGGGAATACATTTAAACCCAGAATACATTCTCGTTTCCGGAGGAAGCTCTGGGGGACATCTGGCTCTTCTTACGGTATTTTGTCAAGTCATACCAGTATAACAGAGTATATTTTTTTCCTTTGCTAGTTCTGTTTTAGTCTCCGAACCTGAGCGACTGCTGCTTTAACCTGAGTTGGAGGTAAGCAAGCCTAAGCCAAGGGCAAGCAACCCTAAGCTAAAGGTAGGCAAGCCCGAGCATAGCCTGAGCATAGCGTTAACTGTCCTAAGCATAGCCTGTTAGCTGCTAGAGCCTATTTAAGACTCTTGGCCTACGCCAGCTATTGTTTCCTTAGTAGACTTTAGTCAAGAAGGCGCTATCTCTTTTTATAGTGTCTACGTGACTAATAATTAAGCCTCTTATAAAAGAATACTAAAAATTACTAATCTAAATATTGTTTTTTCTATTTATGTTTATTTAGTAAATAGTTATTAAAGTTTTAGTAATAGTATAAGTATTTTAACCTATTACTCTTTTATTTCTCTATATATAGCTATTACTAGAGGCACAAAGGACTATACTACAAATTGTAAATCTTAATCTCTCTATATACTGTAACAGGGTATATATTAATTTATAAGTATCTTAATATAGCGTACTTAAATTGCTCTAGTACTTCCTAATTATTATAGAATTAATCCTATAGTAATACTATACTTATAGAAGAATTTTTATAGTCTAGTAGCCTTAGGCGTTTTACTTATATTCTAGCAAAGTAGAGTTTCGACGACTTCACCATCAAGCCGATAGAGCAACATTCATACCTCTTGAGTGGCTTCAGCTGGCATGCCTCATCCCGGCTCTCGTCCAGTGGCACGGCTCTATCGACTACCGCGGAGGCAGGCCGTGACCACGTCGATGCGACGCGTACCAGACCCCAATATGGCAGAGCCGTTGATGCTAGAGCTCTTGCATCGCGAAGGTGCGAGCCGTCAAGCAACAATGACGATGGTGGTTTGAGCGACAGCGATTCTGATGTCAGCACCGACGATGACGGGTGTTCGAGCGAGGCCGAGAAGCAGGGCGGTTTGAGCGTGAGGATGAATATCCCATGGGACCCTGTAGACGAGCAGCGCTTGGTGGCATGGAAGAAGGAGGGCAAGCCTTGGGACTGGATCTTCAAAAGTTTCCAGGCAGGACTTATCCCGCAATACGCACGCGCTAGAGCATGGTCCATTCCAGAAGCGAGTAAGCTTCCTCCCACAGGTGGACACGCAGCAGCTCAAGCTCTGTGTGCCAACTTGTCCCCGGCATCTGCTGGGACGAATGTCTAATGAGGGCCTCATCCCCCGACGCGGGAGCAGAAACGGTTGAGGGAAGCGGCGTTCAAGGCGTGAGGGATCAGATGAATGGGTGAAAAAGAAAATGAAGAGGTTGACATTGGAAGGAGACATGAGGCGGCACGTCTTCATGGGAAACAATTCATATATTATACAATAAGTCGCCCGTTTATTGACATCAATGGTATTATTGTACCGTTCTCCCCTGCTGCATTTGAATCCGCATACTGAACCTCAACTGGCGGCACACGTGATCAACGCCAAACAGGATTGGGAGGTCCGCAAAATCATCGGCAAAGAGGATATTGATGGTGTGCTACCGCCTGAGCACTCACTGGGACATGTAAAGGAGCTGGTGGATAAATTTGAGGCGCAACTTCGAGCACAGCGCGAGGCCAATAACGGGCGAGGGGGACGAGGCGTTGCATCGGGTGGCTGATAGCAGGTCGGACCCGGAAACAATGTACATCACCCACTTAGCCAACCCCTACAACTCATATGCTTTTGATAATTTATGTCCAATATGTCAGTAAAAATTGTTTCAATATAAATGAGGCTGAAGGTTGGGACACGGAGGATCGAGGGATTTGAGGTCGGGGGACTGGGTAAGGATGTGGCGAAGGATTTTCTGCCGATAAGCCATCCCCAATTAGTTCTAGGTGCGGGATGATCCGCGCCGCCGTTACCTTGTCTAGTTTGCATCTTAATTCCTCAACAAGCTTCAACACCCTCACTCAACCATCCCACCAGTCGGCTCAATACTACTGCGAAATGACTGTTTTCGACGAGATAGCCGAGACCGACGGAGATAATGAATGGAAGGCTTGGTTAGAAAAGGTTTTCGCCTCAAGGGATGAAATAGTAACTTTTGTTGCTAGCCGCCGGGAAGGAGGTAAAGTCGGAGAGTTTGTTCGCTACCTCAAGGGTTCCTTCAACCTCAGCATTTGTATCAGATTCGGCGATGGAGGACAGAACGCCATTATTCGGTTCCCAAAACCGGGACACACAGCTACAACTCTTAGGGACGAAAAGGTCGCGAATGAGGCCCGGTTCATGAAATACCTCAGCCAAAATACTACTATTCCTCTCCCTCGTGTGTCCAGCTGGGGTTTAACTGAGGAGAGCCCACAACAATTAGGGCCATTCATCATCATGGACTATATTGATGGGACGCGATTATCGACTGTCTTGAAGCAACCGATTGAAGATGATCAAGAGGATGTGGTTCTAAACCCAGACATCGACAACACAACCCTAGACATTGTCTATGACCAAATCGCCGATTATATGATTCAATTTTCTGAACTTGATTTCGCCGGTATTGGAGCTATCTCAGAGGACCCTGCTTCGAATATCTGGTCAGTTACCGGAAGGCCCCTAACATACAACATGAACGAGTTGGCAACCGTCTCAGGCTACCCTATCGATAAATTTCCTACCGCTCAATTTGTATCTGCAAACGAGTACTTCCAGAATCTCGCGAACGAACATCTGATCCACCTTCGGACCCAGCGCAACCTTGCTGATAACCCGGAAGACGCTCAAAGGCAGTTCATCGCCCGTCATCGATTTAAGCAGCTTATCCCACAGTATTGCATCGAAGACGCCGGTCCGTTCAAACCTTTCTGTGATGACTTGCAACCTTCGAATATGCTCGTAGACCCGAAAACCCTCTAGATTACCGCCGTTCTGGATTTCGAGTTTACAAATACTATACCGGCCCAGTTCGCATACGACCCGCCCTGGTGGCTATTGTTGTTAGGGCCGGACATGTGGCTTGAACGCCGCACTATGGAAGAATTCTTGGCCCGCTACGAACCCAGAATGGAGCAGTTCTTACGAGCGTTGGAACGAGTGGAAGCGAAATCAGGATCAAGGGGGAAGCAACCCGGTGGGCCACGTCTTTCTACCCGGATGCGTGACTCGTGGGGGACTGGGCGTTTCTGGTTCGATTATGGTATAAGGAAGAGTTTTGATGTAGACGCCGTCTATTGGGCCGCACTACATGACGCCAGTGCTGGTGTTGACTTGCTTGACGATGAGGCCCGGGCAGAGATGGAGTCAATCAAACAAATGAAGATGGAGCAGTTAAAGGCATATAAAGAGGAGTGTGCTGCTCGTTTTCTAAGGGAGGTAGCGAATGAGTAGAGTATATTAATACCTCCCTTCAAAAGCCAAAAGAAGTAACCCCCCACCCCCCCTTTTTCCTATTGCTAGCCTACGAATTTACACAGGGATATGTAATTGCTTTGCATATGCTGCTGCCTGCTTTGAGGGACATTCCTATCAAAAACTTGGATGGCGATAAGCCACGTTCTGGAGCTTCAATGAAACGCTGATAAGGTGGTCCACTGTACATGCCCCTTCGATGGAGTGGGGATGTTTCCTCTTCTGATTGGGCGATATTTCCTGGTAAATCGGTGCCTGCTTCAAGATCTCCGAACGCTCAAAGTCCACCAGCATCACCTTTCTCTCTTCAGGATTCCATAGAATATTCGGTGGCCGCACGTCACAATGCTCCACTCCATGATGCCGTAAATTTGTAACGGCATGTGCTGTTTCCTCGTCCATATCACGTCCTAAGCTCGAGACCAAATCCTTGCGCGCTTGCTCGCCTGCCCATGACATGAGCAGCATGTGAACTATTCTGACCCCAAAGTCAAGAAAGTAGGGGCGAACGAGAGAGATGTTCCCAAGGTAGACTGGTATAAGCTCTCCTTGAACTTCGTCCAAGTGTCGGTAGATCAAACATTCGTGCTTCAACTTCGCTGTGAATGCCGTCACAGTCCCTTTTGCAACGAAAGTATATCTATACAATTCCAGAGTCAACCTAAAAAGAGCACCACGGGCGCCTTGCTTTCCAAGTGGCTCACATCCATTGTCTGGGTTTTCGGTGAGTTGACGTGACATAAGTTTCGCGAGGGATTTCCGCCCTAAAGCATGGTGGTTGCCGGCCCCATGAGCACGATGTGCGTTGATATTTGGACAAGTATCGTCCAAGGGATGTTTTCGTACAAGCCCTAACAAGCAGGCTTGTGTGCAGTATTGTCGGTGGCGAACATCGCTCTCTTCAGCCGCTTGTGATGATTTGACCGGACGCACCTGCCCGGTACTAGACTGGCGTGTACGAGCCCTTGGCTTGCTTGGCGTTTCAACGTCTGAGGTCTTATCCGATGAGGCAGACGGACTCTGTGGATCTTCGTGCACAATTATATCTGCAGAGCCACAGCTATTCCTTGCCTTTCGTGACTTTCTAGGTCTCAACATGATCGGCGACCGCTTGAAAGGATGGATTCGCGCATGAAATACCGAGGACGGAGGAGTCAAGGTCTTCTCTTCAACGGGTATCTGTCGTAAGACTGCTTCGTGATCGATTTTTGCCCTGTAGGCAGTCTCTAGCGCGTGATTTCGCCATTTTTGGCCACGAGGCTTCGAGTCCAGTGCCATTAGGCAGAAGGTCAAGGTCTGGCCTACTGCGGTGCGAAAGAGTAAGATATCGACTTCGCTCTGCGCTTCGGCCTCGATGTTGGGTTCTGCGAGGTGATAGTACAGCGTATAGGGCTCATCCTCCTTGACGCGGAGGAAAACGTCGGCTTCTCCTGTGACCAATTTGCTGTACTCGAGGCCGGTCTCAATCATATATGCATACGTTTGCGTCAGAGCTGCTGCCGTTAGCCACTCAGAGTGGTACACAAACTTTTCCTCTGGATCAGTTGGTATTGTAATCCGATTGATGACATCCTCCGGAATATTCATACACCCTTTGTCAGCTCGCAAAAGTCCAGCCCGCAGATTGAAGACTGACAGCTTGTGACCCGGTTTGTATTCCACAACCATACACAAGCTCCGTGTGCCATCTGCCTCCTTGTATACACATATCTGATCGGCGTTTCGCGGTTTTGGATTCGAGCTTGAGGCTTGTCCTTTGCTTGAAATGCGGAGATCCTGCAGACTTTGCTGGACCTCTTCGTTGCTATCACTGAGGGTGTTGGCATAGTTCTCGAAAATGATGCCACCGCCCAAGTTGAACTCACGGCGAGCCTCTTCTATCTGCTGAAGGTGGGAGATGATGTGCGTTGTCGGTCGCTCAACGGCTAAGCGCTGATATGCCTCCAAATCCTTTTCGCTTGCCAGTGGCCGGTCGCAAAGGTCTTGCCCGAGCTCTGTGAGGTATTGAGTGGAGCTGAAAAGTCCTGCGTCTCGTGGTATATATTTGTAAATTCTTTCGAAAAGCTGCTGCTGCAGTACTGGAAAGTCCGTCCAAGGTTTCAACAGGGTCGGGCAGGGCTTGTTCCTTGGGCTGGTGATGGAGCCCTGTGTGCTGAGGCTCTTGTCTGTCTGAATACGTAGTTGTTTCGAGAGAAGTGTATGACAGGCACGTATGTATTCTTCGAATGTTGTCGGTCGTGTCTTCTTTCCCTCGATCTGAGCACGAGACTCGGCTTCTTGTCGATTTCGCTGCTCATCCTCCGCACGTCTTCGTTCCTGTTCTGCTCGCTCGTCGGCTTCCTCTGCACGTCTTCGCTCTTGTTCTGCCCTCTCGTCGGCTTCTTTTCGATTTCGGTGCTCGTCCTCCGCACGTCGTCGCTCCTGCTCTGCTCGCTGATCTGCCTCTCGAAGGAGTTGCTCAAGACGCGCAAACTCTGATTCCCGCCTTGAGGACATTGTGTATAGTAGGGTTGTTATTGGACTGAATGTGATGACGATATTTGGAAGACACATCAATTGGGGAAGACTGGACGGAAGGTATGGAAGTACACCATTGCCGAGGCAACGCCAACAGGCGAGACGCCTAGCCGAGTCACATGCGACATCGTAGGAAACTCATGCACGGGGGTCAGCCACACTCAGCCACACCAGAACATGGGCTCGGCCATTTGCCACGTGCCCAAATACGGATAGGATCAATATATTTCCGACGGAGATGTGTCGCTCGACTTGAGCAGGAGGGCACAAAGCGGTCTGTACTTTCTCGATCTCTTAGTGCAGCAGGGGGAAAAGAAATATTTGATTGATTCATTTGCCTTGCAAGATGTCCATTTTCAGAAGGCCTTCAAACCGGCATGTTGGTGCCTTCCAGACATAGCTCTGAGTTTGACCTGTTCCCAGCAGCGTGAGCTTGACTCCATCTCCAAGAAATCTCCAGAGGTGGCCAGATCCGCCCTTATCAACAGAGTTTTCTTCTGGCTTTCCATTAGCCTCAAATAAGCCGAGACGTGTAAGAGAGGTAACGAATAACCGTCGAACCTCTATTTCCCGTTCGGAAAGACATCTATTCGGTTCCCTATCCTCCACTGCGAGGCCACAAAATGCTACAGCTGCAAATCGATTCGCCTGTTCAAGATCGACTAGGGGTGGACGCCTGGTCATACAGTCTAGTTCAGAGATGCTGTTGGACATCCTGTTTAAAATCAGCTATCGTCTACTTGCCGGAGGTCGGAATGATTACGCTTCCCAGCCTTCACGCATGAACCAAAGTTTTAACAGCAGACGTTTCAGATCATATCTCACGTCGCTCATGTATGCTGAACAGAAGTAGTAAGTCTAGTCAACGAGCAGTTCGACGTACGCCTGGTCTGACTTGACTGAAATTGGGGGATAACAAATTGTTCGGTGAATGTCCAACGGATACGCCTGCTTCCTCAATTTCTCTCCAACTACCTCCTATACTCATTTAGCACATTCACAGATGCTAAGATGCTCCTTACTATACCTTGAGTTGGGCGAAACAGGACAATCTATCTTCTACCGTTATATCCTCCCCCGTGAACATGCTATATGTCCGTACCGCTATCTTCATATGTTGACGCAGAGCATCTTCCTCACCAAAAGCACAATAGTAAAAGTCCTATGACTTGGATTTGAAGTTCTATTTTGTGCAGCAGAGGAGAAGACGCTGCTCGTTTGTAAATTCGGAAGCGATCCTACAGAGAAGCGATCGAGCGGCGTGTGACAAAGTAATCGACGGATCCACTACGAGGTCTGGCAGCATAACAAGCGCTATTAGTTCTTAGAGTGCTGCACATGCAGCTTCGTGGATTTCAGATTCTGATAGCAGCTTAATAGCCTGTAGTTATTATTATAAGCATCCAGAGATCTGTGAACAAGGAGGGGATAGTTCACCTGCATCTTGAAGTCCCTGAACGTGCACCCTATACGCTGACTCTCGTGCAGAGCGAGATCTGCTTTTTCCTCCAAGATTTCGAGGCCGTGATCACATGGCCTCTTAATATATGCGCTGCTTTCTTCGGCGAGGTCCATGAGTTCCGCACTGATGGTGGGTGTAGGGACGGGAGGATTGGATCTGGGCACAATGTCAACCGGCAGATCTATGTAGAGCTATCAGCAGCCTAAAGCAGCAACATCTGTGATACATAAGAACCCTTCGAGTGCCTTTGCTCAAAATATACTGTCATCTCGCACTCCTCTCCCTCTTACTCTCACTTGCGAAGAACGCACCTAACTATGTGTGATTACACTCAAGTTGAATTTCGATGCGGGCATGTTCGTTACACGGTTCGAGCGTGGTGTACCAATTATAAGGAAACTTACAAGCGCTGTCCTCCTTCAGTCGTTGCAATTGAATTCAGGTACGTTTTACTGCCCTGAGCCAATAACCACTAACTCACCACTTCTAGACTGGACCAAAGATGTGGTGACTGTCGTCCACCAGCCATAGATCCCATTTGGATGACCCATCAAACGAGTAATTCAGATATGAGGAGTGGGGAAAGGGAGCGCGGGAGGTTGTCCGTGAACAGGGAGGCAATCGTAAGAGCAGCATCGGGAGGGTGGCACGGTATTTGATTTTTGGGGGGTGGCGGCCAGTAGTAGAGCTAATAGATGGATTCGAGGTATACTCTGAGACCATTGTAAGATCGGTGATATTTTAACAAGTTTTGTGGCAGCTCCGTTTCAATCAACGAGTTTTGGCACCACAGAACACAGTTTTGCAAAGTGGTTCGCTATGTTAAATTCAATGCCTTTGTACAGTAGTCGGGCGTTGCAGAGCCTCAAGCGTTTTGCCCTCCCAAAGTCCCGACAACTACCTCAATCCTGGCTTCCACCCCCCGCAATATCGGATCCAAAGGATATCATCTATTGGAAATAGAAAACTCGGCGAATCTGCAACCACCTTGGAGAGAGGCGCCTCGCTTGAACAAAAAACTCGGAGAACCTGCAACCCGCTTGCTAATTGTTATCGCAGGAGCAGAGCCAATTCTTGCCTATTTGTGGACCCCAACTCTCAAAGATTGTTTATTTTGACCTAAATTCTATATCGCACTTCTATTGACAAAAGGTACAGCAGTACAGCTCAACAATCATCAGATTTCGGATCAAATAAAAGCTGTTGAATTAGATACACGTTTTGTACTCTATCTCAGACGTTCATGTCTAATGTTTAACAGAATTTATATTTATACTATTGTAACATAAGAGAAACATGCTCTTTCCGGGAGCGCTCAATTAATTTGATTAGTTTGCTGTGCACGCCTTTTATAACTCCAATACGCTCTGCTATTTGCTCGCTCCTTTCGATAAGTAATATGAATAGGATCTTTCTTTCCCCGACCGACAATTCTTCCACTTCTGCAACAACAAAGCCCTCACAAATAAGTATCTGCCGCCCATTAACAAGTCTTGGGTTCGTCGAAGGCAGTTTTGACAAATATACTCGTCCTAAACTTGTTCGGTCTGTCTGAGGCTGACCTGGGTCAATCACATAAAACCCTGAATGATTTGGTAAATCCTTTCGGTTAAAGTACTCAACTGGGAATCTAATCAATTCTGTTGTGACGAAAAGGCACTTCATACGTGAGGAATCCAGGATCCATGGACTGTCTTTTGCTAGAAAATGTAGTGGCTTTGGATCTAGATTGTGCTGACTAGAAAAGAGTAAACGAGAGCTGTGGGATTCGTATACAGAATTCGCAGGCAGTATCGCACCCCTCGCCAACCAAACCAAGAAAACGATGGGAATAATGGATTTCGTACTGGCATTACTCTCTCGTATTTATGAATCCATAGCAGGCTGGCAATAAATGGGTGCCCGGTGTTTCTTTTCGCAGGGTAGCTTGTTGGCAAGCCCCAAAAATGGTACAGCGGGTGCATATGGTGGCGGTGAATCGGTGCGTGGGCGAAGCCAGTGGCAACAAATGGCCAACGCCCATCTGATGAACGGACCATTCGTTCGCAAGGCATAGACGGTTACTATTCATATTGCGACACCAGTACAGTATGTTCTCATTGACATTCCGATTGAGATGGTTGAAGATGTCATTTCGTGGTTTTGGTTAGAAAACAAAGCCACAGGCGTCTAGAAGCGGAGCTCGCTTAAAATATTTGACTAAAAAATTTGGCGACACTCAATTCACCTTTGACTGTATCTGTTGTAACTTAGTTTAATCAAACTGTTGGAGTACAACCAGGCAAGGGTGTGGAGCCCGCTTGAAAAAGTTATCCATAAAACTCGCGACGCGAAATTCGCCCTTTACTGTACCAGTGGCGTTGGTCATTGTCGAATATCACTAGCTAGTGGTTGTCGGACATCACTAGCTGGTGGTTGTCAAGTACCACCAGCTGATGGTTGTCAAACATCACTAGCTGGTAGTTGCCAAGTATCACCAGCTGGTGATACTCTAGACGTCGATATAATATAAAAATCTTTTGTATTAACAGATTCTGATTTCTGTTAATTTTATTAGTAAGAAATTCTAAGACTCTTCGATTTTATTTTCCACCTTAAAATGTCCCCTCGTAAGCCATGGGAAAAGTATAAAGACAAGATAATGAAAATATATACAACTCATAGGAGCACATCTCAGGATGTAGCAAATTTGCTTGGGTTAAAGGAAATACGCGTCAGGTAAGTTCATACTAATAAAACCGTTACCTTCAAGTACTTCTAACAAAATGGTATTATAGTAAACATATGGTTCATACCAAAATGCGAAAATGGGGAATTAGAAAAGGAAGATACTGGACAAAAAGGTAAATTATATATTACTGTTAAGTGTTTGATAAAGTTATTAATTATTATCGTTAGAGGAGACCAATCTAGTGGAATGAACCATCGGTGGAGTTCGGGCTTTGCATCCCATAGATCCTTCCACTTGTTCTCTAGTGCTTCTAGCTCATTCTCTTGTGCTTCTAGCTCATTCTATTGTGATTGAACCATCGATAGGTGTAATTATATATCGAAATTTGGAGGTGTGCCAAAAGTTCGCGAGGCGTGCCAAAAGTTGCGAGGTGTGCCAAAAGTTGCGTGGTGTGCCAAAAGTTGCGAGGTGTGCCAAAAGTTTGTGAGGTGTGCCAAAAATTTGCAAGGTGTGCCAAAAGTTGCGAGGTGTGCCAAAAGTTTGTGAGGTGTGCCAAAAGTTGCGAGGTGTGCCAAAAGTTTGTGAGGTGTGCCAAAAAGTAAGTAGGTGTGCGATAGGTTGCGGGGGGGGGCGTGAGTGTGTGAGGGGGGGGGGG
>JAPZPC010000307.1:0-21099 GCA_037952705.1 Haplographium delicatum
ATACAATAATGACAATTGACACCAATTGGGAATGATACCCTTACTGACTTTCGCTGAGACCTGCGTATTCAACAATTCACAATTATTCCATAAAATCAAACTGCGTTCCTATTGGCTCGTCTCACTTAGCTCGTTGTCCTATTACGACTAGAATGGTGACCAACGAGGCTGAATCCAGGGCCTATACCCCGCTGACTCTTGCCAGTAGTCGTACCAACCTTCTCACAAACTGGATATTGAACATTCGCAAAAATCATAATGTCATCAGGTTCAATGCCCTTTAACAACAGCATTTCCTGGCAGTGCAAGGTATGAGGGTACGAACGCACATGCGAGTCGATCCAACCCCGCTCGTAGGCGACTTGCATCTGCCTCCACACAAAGGTGCAGTGTACCATATGGTATTCCCAAGACACCCATAAATCCCGCTCCCCCAGGAGCGCGACTTCTATTGGCACAGTATTGGACCCGTGTATTTCGGTGTAGAAGGTCCAGTTGCTCCAGGACGCAAACTCTGAGACCAGAACTTCGTTAAAGCATTCCGGAGTTTGCCAGGAAAAGGATATCATGTCGAATAAACATCCACGTTGGCGGGCGTCAGTAGAAGTATTCCCGCAGTTTGAAATATTGGGTGGGCGAATTTTGGGAATATTAGAGGCGAGTATGCCCAGGTAGAGGGTCAATGATGCCCATACGAGCAAAAGCCCGATGAGAATAACGCGTTTCCAGCTTTGCAATAGAAGACCCCAGGGCTTTTGTTCGACATCGGGGCCAGTTTTTTGGGGCACAGGGTTATAAAGTTGCTCCTTTGCGAAAAGCATAACTTTTGGCGCAATAGATATGAGACTTTCTTTTAAGTTAAGGATATTCTGGGTGTGCAATAAGGAAATAGTAAATAAAGATGTTACATTAACACTAGGCTTGAAAGGGAGCCTTGAGAAGTGATATTTGAGCTATAGAAGATAATTCCAAAACTGTCACAACGAAATTGTTATCTGTGAGAATTCTTGTAATAGTAGTGTGCACTGACTGTCAAAGGAGCCAGCTGTCAAATCATGACTGGAGACTCTACCGATGTTTAGTAGCTATACCGAGGCTCGGAGTCACCGAGTTGAAAGATTAGGTCTACGCTATACGGAATAGGTAGGTAGTTAATAAGCAAAGATACATACTTGCATGAGACTAGTATCAAACCAGATGAATTCTTAAAGATCTATAAACAATTACAGAGCGACAAAAGTGGACTACTTAGGTATTAGATAAAGACATTTTATTTAATACACTGATATCTTGCCTATAGGTATGTATACATGTAAGTATATAGGGAAAAAAAGTTTAAATATAATTCCCTAAATCAAACAATGACAATAGTAAGCTAATCGCAACGCAAACGGAATGAATGTAATAGCTATAGAGACTAAAGTAAGTTGAATAATCGAGGGAACAAACTTTTGTATCTTATAACCCTATATATTTGACCGCCTACGAATTCGTTCCTACTCCCCATATGCAATGTTCTTTCTACAGCAGAGCCTCAAGTAGCCCTAGAGCTAGATCAAAGGGCTCTATGTCTAAGATGGTACCTAGTGGTATCTGGGAAAAGTCCTTCCCGTTGAGAGGAGGTACAGCCCCTGGCCCTTTAGAAAAATCTCTCCTTTTCGCCGGTTAACTTGTCCATTGGCCCTGCTTTGTCCATTCTACATTGAAGCCTCCGTCTCTTCCGCAGTAAGGAAATTTCGTAAAAGCAAACTGTATCGTGTCCCAGCGATCATTTGGCGGCCCGAGCAACATATGGACGCAGTGACTAGTGTGATGGAGAGGTGATATCACACCATCGATCTTGTTACCGCTACTGACAGCCCTATGTAACTTTTTGAATAGAAATGCACAGTGGTTTAAATGATAATCCTGTTTAACGAAAAACCCCGGACCGTCACCTTTTCGTACTTCTTCAAGAGACACTTGTTGAGTGTAATTCTTGTCTCGGTAGTATTGCAAATCCTTTGAATTGAGAAATTCAGTCTCTACTATCGGATCAGAGCAATCATTTGGGAGCCATGAAAATCCTGTCATCTCGAAGACACAGCCATTTGCTCTTGCTTCCGCAGGCGTGGTACCACATTGATCAATAGCCGCTTGAGCGGTAGCTGATCGATAAATGATAAAAGACACGACGACGGTTATGATACCAGCCGAGAGATACACCATCAGTCGTCGGTAGGTACTGGGTGATGAAGCAGGCCGTGATAACTTAGTTTCCACCAGGTTAGACAAACCTGGGAACCTTTCTTGATCGTGTAGTGCCATGTAAGCGGTTTTTTTTTTAAGATCCATAATCAGAAAATATTGTCAAAAAAATATTCCAGTAGTGCTGTCTTAGAAACTGTTCTTTTGAAAATTTCATGAAGATGATAAGACGCTTAAAAATGCTCTGCAGCAAATTTGAATGGACTGGGGAAATTAGCTAGGAAGCGTTAAAAGGCATAGTTGTTATCGCACGTAAATTGTAACCTTGTAACAGAAACTAGCGTGCTCAATGACAGTAATGCAAGATGATAAGCTTTCGAATTGGTGGCGTAAATCCCCATAGTGAATAAGATTGTTCAGTTCTACCAAACCAGGCAATAGAGCCAAAAATACAAAGGATTCTATTATACAGCCCCTGCGCCTAGGCTCCTCCGAAAGGTCATACCCACTAGCACGGTCTTGTATCTGCGGAGTAGTGAAGATATGTAGGCGATTGGCCACTTGGGCGAGTTGACGTAAAGTTCACCCGATAAGATATTAGCAACATGCTCTAGGCTGCGCTCATGATGTCACTAGATAGTTCGTTGATAAGAGAAAACTAGTCAACCTTCTGTATAGAGATTTTGTTGCATTTTGCACCTTCCACATAGAGGAGAATGTCATTATATCGCCGCAAACGTACCGTTGAAAGATGCAGCCTATAAAGCGTACATGCTGTATTACTGTATTATTTACACCACTAGGCACCTTCTGTGGGGCAATCGTTCTTCGGGAACTCCGCGCCGTGCCGTATGGCTGATCCGCTTGTGGCTGATTCGCGCTTGGCTAAGGCAGGGTTCAAAACTGTCGTGGCCTATCATCTTGGCGGGGCGGTATTGTAGAAACGTCATCCCTTTGAATGGTAAACTATTATCCAATGTGTCATATATGCGCTTATTCAACCTTCCTTTTTCAGAAGAAAACAGGAAAGCAAAAATTTTATCTTTAAAGGCTTAGCGCTTAGTTTAAACTAAAAGCCGAACTATACTAGAAAAATTTAAGGGAAGTTTTATTCTAAAATATTGAGTTATAATATAACACAGGGGCACATCAAGATGAAGGGTCGAATATCAGATATCGTCGTTGTATACTCTTATATTGAGATACTAATGCCATGCCTAGGCTACAACATTGGCCACATTCTGCATCTGAAAAGCTACCACGCGTTCGATTCTTCACTCATATTCCCTTCCGATCAGATAAACCACTAAGCGGGTTTCAGCTAAATACCGTAAGTAGCTACGTTGTATACTTCGTCAACTGAAGCCTCCGGCTCAGCGGCACGCTGCTTGATACCGTAGGTTGCAACATTGTATACTTCATCAACTGAAGCCTCCGGCTTAGCGGCACGCTGCTTGATACCGTAGGTTGCAACATTGTATACTTCATCAACTGAAGCTTCCGGTTCAGCGGCACGTTTCTGAGCCTAGTCATTTCAACAAGTATTCTGAAAATCTAAAACGTAATAACTTACTGGTAGGGCAACGACGTAAACTGCCGCAAAGGCTAGGATCATGGAGGTGGAAAGCTTCATAACTGATGATGATGGAGAGGTTTCGGACTGTATCAGTTGTTTCGTTTTTTAGGTTGAATGAATATCTATAAAGCTACGACTTGGAAATTTGCTGGGACGATCACGATAGGGCCATCCTTCCTTTATAGTCTACTCATGTGACGGTCGAGTAAGCTTAAGCAGAGCTAAACTCTTATTTTACTATATAAATCAATGATTACCATCCCCTGTAACGCGCGTTACATAGTCTCGGTTTTACGTATTTTATCCTAGTCTGATAAGAAAACATTTCACCAGTCATTTCCTCTCCTAGAATTAGCAGTTTAAAGAGCCCTGGTAATTAGATAGTCTGTTGTAATGCTTCTATTAATTAGCGGAATTAATATAGGTCTATGCACATTCCCTGATTAATCAGGATTTGCAAGTTAATACCACCTACCTTATATAGTATCGTGCAGAATTATTGCTTTATAACTCCTTCCTAAACCAGAAAAGATCTTCGAATAGTAGTAAATGATTGACCTTATAGATATAATAAGAATATGAAATAAAGATTTATTACTCAAGTAAGAATAAGTCTTACAAAGATATTTTACATCCAGCTGTCTTATTTTGAGAAGTACAAGTATATATCTATAAAACATTTTTGACCTGTCTTATTCTCTCGGATCTTTCAAAATGATCCCGTCATATTTTAAAAGGAATATTCAATATTTCCCTATTCGCCAGGAAGAGAAGATTGAAGTCTGCGAAGCTACACCGAGTAGAAACGCAGCGTCATATACAACAATCAAAGTATATAGAAAGACCTATTTGTTTAACCTAAAATATTTGCTTTGGATATCATGGATTGTCATTTTATGTCTAATACTCTCAAACTTATACATATGGAAAACATTCTACAATAAGACAGACATTTCAGTGTTCTGTATGTGAATATTCTGGACGATAATGACATATCGGTATCCTGCGCTAATAGTTCTACTTTAGCTCCTGCATCATCTGTTATCCAATACAAATATATCGTCCCGACATCTGGCATCCGAGATGAAATATCTCCCTACCAAGGCCCACCATCAGAAAGTAATAATCGACTTTGGGAAGACCTCTATGACTGTGAGTATAGTCGTGGGACCTTGGAAACATGTGGATTACCACTGACCTGTCTCCTCAGTCGGTATTAGTAGAATTCCTATGAGCGAGGCTGCCCAATTGGTGAATAGAACAGTACCTATAACGGATGACCCGGGTTATTATGCTGTAACGCTGGAAGTTTTTCATCAACTACATTGCCTGGTAAGTTAAGAGTTTGTATAATTTACTAGCTTACATCTTTCACTGACTTCCTGTTTTTACCAAGAATATGCTTCGTCAACAAATTTGGTCTAATGTGATAACACCTAAAGAGAATGCCACAATTTCAATTCATATAGATCACTGCATCGACTCAATTAGACAGACTCTCATGTGTGCTAGTGATATCACACCTATGCCATACGCTTGGTACCTAGAATGGCAAGTTAATTTTCCCGTGTTTAATACATTGCATACATGTCGTAATTTCGATGCAATACGGGAATGGGCTCGAGAGCGTCAATCTTTCACTTTTGACACTACAATACATGAAGAGGATCCTTTAGGCGAAAACATAATAGAGTAGTTAGCATTTTAATTCGCGCAGCTTTTTTTCCCTCTACCGGTGACGTGAACCAATTCTATCGCTTATCTTTTTGTAAACTGCAGACGCTTAGGAGAGACTTAAGGAAGTTAATCGCAGAGTTTTAATCTGGAAAATCAACTGAAAGAAATATGAGAATTCCTTCCTCTGGTTCTCACGTGATCCAAAATTGGGCTGGCCCCTAGGAATATTCAAAGCAAATGCCTTAATAATTTAAGTATACAGGTGAAAATGAGGTATGAAATCCAGCTGGCTGTGCTCAGTCTTCACAAGATATTGTGACCCTTAGTAGATCATAACAAGCTGTGTTCCAAACTCTCTCTAGAGGAGGTTACTAGTGCCAGTTATATTGAGGAGAAAGCACCTATCATGTGATGAGAACGGGTAGAATCACGTATATTTTACGACTAAAAGAGGAGCAACATCCTGCGCAAAAAGGTGATGAGGGCGAGGGCTGGGGTTTTGAGTGCTTGCCTCTATGGTTCGTGTTTCCCAAAGGGTTTGCTGTGCCTTGAATCCTTCAACTCACAAATGGTTACTTCTTATTTTTACGTGTTCCTACTGTTAGAACAGACGGTATGCTAAGAACTATGATTAGCTGTACGGATGATCGGAAAACTCTGTCCATACATTATAAATCCCTGAGTCTACCTGTATGATTCTATATAGTTACACATCATACAATATGCTCTTGCACACCTGAATAGTTTCGATTGCGCCCTCTAATCCTAATAGCTACACGTGCGTGCCGGCTAGGATCGTGCCACCCTCGCTGCTAGGTACTCGAGCTTAGGGTGGGACCAACTTTTGGCTAGTCGGCTGCCGAAAGCAGCAACTAAAATGGCAGCTAATTTACTATCTGGTAGTTCAATACAGTAATCTAGGAACTAATGATTTTAATAAATAAATCAATGATATGATGTAATAAACCCTCATATAGTGTAAAACCCTGCTTCGACGTATATCAGGTTTGATAACGAAAATGATGTTCCACAGGTATTCGTCCACGGATTACGCGAGTCTGTATTATACACGCGTATTTACTAGAAGGAAGAGTTTCGCACAGTAGTCCTGTGGTTGATGTATCTTTGCAAATCATGGAATCAATAGGATGCAAAGGAGATTTATTTGACTATCATGCCAAAGTTGTGGTCCAGAAGCCTGACGTCTCCCGTTTACAGAGCCGCTATATCACAGGTGAAGCTCAATTTTATTTTGTGATTTTAATGACACAACTGCTGTATTGCTAATTTTTTGTAACCAAATATCTGCCCAGGGAATATATCGATGAGAATGTCAGGACTAAGTAAGGAGATCCAATATAGTAACAAAAAGACAATCAGTGGTATTGCGAATAATACATCTAATAAATTAATTAATAGATCAAACTAATCGATAAATCTACTCCTGGCCCACCACAAAGTCACGAAATTTTTCAATTACCTGCTAACCCTCTTTTATTACTTTAGTCAAAGAAGGTATCTAGTGAACCGCAGAAGTGGGTGTGACGAGACATGAGCATCCAGATGAGACTCTAGAGGCGATTCCGCCACACTCTGAGACGAATGCGGGCAGGCTAGTTATTGTAGGACTTGCTGTAAATGTGGGGCAGAAGTCGGAGATGGCAACCAATGACTGGATCATCTGTCTCAGGCAGTTGTCATGGTTGCAGTTTGGCGCGATGATAGATGGCGTGGTTGAAGCTGTCGACGTAGACGTAGAAGACTTGGTCGTAGGAGACGCTGATATGGACACAGAAGACGCAGATGTAGGGTTAACAAAGTCGCTCAATTGAAAATTTGGTAGGATAAATGGATCTACCAAGTCACGGTAGTGTGTTGCTGATTCAAATGCGCACGCAAGCTGGATCAAGACCGGCTCGCTGAACTGTCTGCCTAAGAACGAAATGCCAAACGGAAAGTGTGGTCCCGCAGATACCAGAGTGCGGCGAGAGTTCATTGTAGCTGTCTTATTTGCGGGATAATATCCTAAAGGGACCTACTAATAGTCAGATTCTCACACCTCGTTACGAGAGAGAGCGATCTCTTTGTAAATTTCGTTCTGTGGCTTCTTACAGAGACGATAGGGTATCCAGCTATGGCAGCGAAACCTGGAGAGTTACTACTAGGCATAATCAGAGCGTCGAGATTGAATTCTTCTAATGCTCCAAGAATCGTTGCATTGCTACCGGCGATAAGATCGTTGAAACGGGCTTGAAGATATGCAGGCGATGATGTTGTTAGGTTCAACGCCACAGCTTGCAGCCATGTATTAACATTACGATCCGGGTAGTCTTCGGCAGGGAAATTTTCAGTAAACTTAATAAGATCCACAAGACTATGGATATTATTAGGATTTAAAGTAAGGTTATTAAAGTAGTTAGCGATACCGGCTTCGAACTCGACTCCGTCTACTAGACCACTATTGGCGGTATTGAACTCTGCCAGATTAGGAAAATTAGCATTGTCAACAATTGTTGCACCATTAGCTGCGAAAATTGCGAGAGTTGAATCGAATGCGTCAATCTCAGGGGCATTGCTCGAGGATAGACTAAACGCGTTGCGAGGGATACCGATACGCATGCCTTGAAGGCCGCTTTGGTCTGTGCAAAAGGTCTCAAATTTGGGTATCTCTGTCCACGGGATAGCTGAAGTGTAGTTGTCATGAGGATCCTGTCCAGCAATTGCAGATAGAATATATGCAGCGTCTTTAACGGTGCGGGCCATAGGCTTTCGACAGCTGTTAGCCTAGAAAGTTTTGATAGACTTATAGAGCTTACCCCAACAGTGTCTTGTGTACTAGAAATAGGAATGACAAGATATCGGCTCGTAAGCCCTACAGTTGGTTTAATGCCGGCTAAACTGTTTCTGGAGGAGGGACTAATAATAGATCCAGATGTCTCTGAACCGAGAGCTGCCATAGCAAGGCCAATGCTAGAGGATACGGCAGAGCCAGAAGAACTACCTGATGGATCTTGCAATGGGTAATATGCGCCCGTAGCTTGGCCACCTCGGGAAGTCCATCCATTAGTGCTATTTGATGATCGGTAGTTGGCCCATTGCGATAAGTTGGTTTTACCTAGGATAATGGCGCCTGCTTTGCGGAGTTTAGCAGCCATAGTGGAATCTTCTGAGACTTTGGCGCCTAGCAAGGAGAATGAACCAGCAGTGGTATTCATATTATCAAAGGTTGCAATGTTATCTTTAACAAGGATTGGAACACCGTGTAGAGGACCTATTACTTGTCCTGCCCCTCTTTGTGCGTCAAGACTGGCAGCAATTGCGAGAGCATCAGGGTTGGTCTCAATAACAACGTGAAGAATTGGATTGACTTCTGCAATCCGTGCAAGGTAGGCCATAGTTAATTGTACAGATGTGAATGCACCACAGCCAAGTCCATCTTGAACCTCATCAATTGTGGCGGTGAATAGATCAGGCAGCTCAAAGGTACCTATTCGTGATTAGCTAGAACTCTTAAAGTAGTTCTAAAAGAAGACACCCAAGAAAACTAATAGCTATGTAACCAAGCCATTGATGGTACACTAGCACACGCGGCAAACGCAGCATATTCGATTCTAACCACCTCTTAACAATACAACGTAACTTACCACAATCTCCACCGCTTCTGACATCAAGAGACCATTCAACTGGGCTAGAGGCTACGAATGTGCTCCAGAAAAGTACGGTACCAAGCTTTAGATATGGAGAGAAAGGGAACCCAATCCTGGGCTGAGGGATCTTCATAATGATTATAATAGAAAGATCGGTAATAAAAGCAGTGGTTGCATGGATCAATGAAGCAGGACAAGTTTAAACTAAGCGATTGAGTGAAACCTGCCCTTTTATAAACGGAAAATTGATGGAATTTTGGCTTAATTGTCGGACTCGGTTAATTCCCTCGTTCGCCAGTTCACTCCTCCACTAGCAAAAGTCAGTTGTTCCACGAAACAAGTTGTACCGCAAAGTAAGTTGTTCCGCAAAGTAAGTTGTTCCACGAAGCAAGTTGTTCTGCCTTATCTTAGAGCTACGGTTAAAAAAAAATAAGCCGTCATCATTATGGGCCGCCGGTTCCGGTGCTCTGGGTATGGGTTTTGAATAAAGGGATATGAAGCGAGGCTATTGGCTATTATTGCAACTGGAGCGCTCTTATCTCATATATTTAAAATACATTCTTCTGACAAGAAACAAATAGTCACAATCGCCAGACTTGGGACATTTTAGATCTAGAAATATTTATTTAATGTTCCTAGATTGCTAATATGCGTCTACAAGGGCCAAGGGTGGGGTGTTCCTCGAGCAACTTCCTCACAGGGTATCTATAGCGAACTCGACCTGATAAGGACAGTCAGTAGTGGAGAAAATGCTAGTATAGCAATATCTGCGACCGGCATCTTCAAACAAATATTTCAGACTGAAGTCGTAGTGATCATATCTGCCTTCTATGCCGTTGTCGAGTAAGCAAGTCTTAGATTGCTCTTTCTAGGACTGATTATGACTGAGAAGGTGAGAATTTTGGGAGAAAAATGTTCGATTGAGATGATGATAGTTGTGGGGGTTGGGGGTGGAGCATTAATTTCTGCTTTATTTTCTATCTGCAGCGCTTCGCGGAGGTACCAGCGTGACGTTAGGCTAAGTGAATCTGGGTAGATTCTAACCGCCATAGCCTTAGCTAAAGGCGGCAAGTGGCACTGCTACGAGAAACCACCAGCAGCTGGAAGTTGCCCTACGACGCTGCAAGTTGTCGTCAGGCAGTAGGGCTGCAGGGCTGTCGCCACGATTCTGGCAGGGTGAAAGATTATGTGAAATGTATAAATTTCCTACGTTCACAAAGCACCAAGGCGATTTCTTTTTTGTCTTCTTCAAGAGCCTTGGCGGTCTCAAGGAACATGTGTCAGAAGGCATAAATCCCTTACCACCGACGATCGACCCAGCCAGTAGTCTACATGAGGCTTCTTTAATCCAAGGTTTTGAATAGAAATTAATAGGCACAGCTTGACTTCTTCATCGGAAAATTTGCTGACCTCAGCATTAACAATTCTTGAACTTCCAGTCTGAAGCGTGCGAAACTGTCAGTTGTGAGAGCCTGTTTGATTAAGTCCCACGGGCGTGCAATGAGGCATTCTGCCTTCTGATAACGATTAATATTGTAAAAAACTCTGCTGGAACAACTAAACTTGTTTTGAGGGAGTTAATTTGCCTAAAATTCTACGAGAGGCAGGTAGTGGACTGTCGCTTTAATTATAATCTGAGTTAGTTAGCAATACGAATATCTCTATAATCACCTGGATATTAGAGGATAAATGAGCGTTGGATTAGACACAATGAATATGCGAAACTCATATGCCTGCGTTGTATAACTGAGTACATGGAAGCCACGTGTATATCATGAGTATGGAGTAGCTCGGGAGAGATCCCAGCACTCCCAAATGCAGGTAAAGTTAAGCTAACTGGAGAGTTCTTAGTACAGCTCGAAACTTATATAACTATTTTGCCCTATCCAATTTGTGACGTGACCGATAGGGCCCTAAGATGCTCATCGATACTGATAATTTATTAGACTTTTGAGCTTGTGTTTTGGCAGAGTCGTCCGATACAATACCTATGACGCTCGTTGATGCAAAAACACTCTTATGTAAATAAGCGAATAATTGCTAACTTAAGACTGGTCAGTTATCTCATCTAACTGCACAATATACTATGTGAAACATCTATGCCTGCTACCTGCTACCTAAGATCCATAGCGTTCTTTTCCTTGAATCTTAAGAATTGAGCTGCAGGGGAATTTTAGGTTCTCCGTAGCTCAAAGCTCTAACAATAGCTCCATTTAACTACAGGAGGCCTGATTCAAGGTTTAAAATAAGCACAACTTGGATGATTCACCGTTGCCGGAACTATCTCGAGATAGCTGAATAAACTACATTTCTATACTACCGATGCAACGAGTCTTGTATGAAGCTGTGAATTCTTCTCTTGCTCTCTCTCGACTTCATTAGTCGGATGGCTCCTCTGTACTGCTGGAAAGCGATTTTAAGATGGAGAATAAGAGTCCTAGTCGGCGTCCCTCTGAAATTAAAGTAAACGTAGATGATATGCTCAGACATTTGATAAAGTATTTAGCAGTATCAGTGTTTCTTTAACTCGAGGATTAAATAACCCGCTTCTAGAATCGCAAGTATCCAGAAAACAACTGAAGAAAGCTGAGTATCCATAGAGTTACAGTGTTTCGTGTTGCGATCGTGGAAGTCTGTTGTTGTTCTCGTAGGTTTGCCTGGCCTAGAGGTAGTGAAGACAATACAGGTAAGACACCTTTATCTCATCGCGCCATATCATATTTGACGTATTCTAGACAATAATACATGACAAAGAGCATGTGCGTTTTAGTTAGAATAAACAGTAACTTTTACGTCTTGTAATTGATCTTCTACAGGTCTCGATCTTCGGTCGATTTTTGTCCCTATTTTGTCTTTCAGTGTCTAGCATTTAAAATAGTTTGCCTGCAGGCACGGCTATAATTATGGGTGTGTTTGGGAATACATTCACAACGAAACCGGAAGAGTAACTATATTCGTATCTACTGCCGAGGGCAGCGGCGCAGTGGCTGAGACACTAGCCTTTGCTCCTGCTGGTCTAAACACATCGCTGGGCTATCTAGAGACGTGATTGGATAAGAGTACGATCGGTAACGATTATGTCGTCAGTGAAATACCTAACCGTGCTAACTTGCGTTAACTTCGAAAGGATTAGCTGCGAATCGCGGTCGTATTTTATAAGTCCCCTTCGAAGGTATAAAACACAGACAAGTAAGCGGCCTTATTTAATATTCATTCATTATCTATCAGATCTGAATTTAAGTGAAATATAGTTGCAGAGCGACCCAAATTTCAAAGATTTATGAAATGGCAAAACCTCGATACAAGGATCAACCCATGTCGCTACTTTCAACACCAGTTTTTGAGACAGGCAATGTAGGTAGTTGCGCCTTCAGCTTCATGTAATATGCTGAATCATTCTAGACTGATCCATTTACTATGGAAGCATCGCATATGATACTTAGTCACAACTCAATAATTCGCGGCTTCAACAGCATCTTTCAGCAAGGACCAAGAATTACTCACTCAGATACAAACGATTTTGTCAGATATTGTCTGGCCTGGTATCATTTTGTTGAGAAACATCACTATTATGAAGAAACCCACTTATTTCCCGCAATTGACAAGGCTGTTGGAGAACAGGGTGTTATGAACCAGGAAGTTGCAGAGCATAGTCAGTTGAAAGGCACCATGTCACCTAAGAACAGTGATAACCGTAATTAAGGAGCTTTCCACGACGGCCTTGAGAATTTCAAGAAATATCTTTACGAAATACAGAACAAGAAGACAGAATTTCGATCTACACATTTGCTCGAGATCATGCAATCATTCTCAGATCCTTTATACAGCCATCTCGCCTCAGAGCCCAAAGCCATTGTCGGTCTATCTCGATATTCTACTCGAGAAGCGCCTATTGATATCGCGGAAATTGCACTAGAACAGGGCAAAAAGCAGCTTTCCTTTGAATTCGTGATGAATGTCATGCCAGTGTTCTTACTAAACATGGAAGATGTAGAATTTGAAAATGGCATGTGGAAGACGTTTCCGCCAGTCCCTAAAATTATAAAATGGGTTTTGAAGAGTTTAGTCCCGCTATGGCACCGTAGATGGTGGAAATTTGCAAGCTGTAGTAGCAAGGGAAGAAAGAAGCAGCTCGCGGTTTAACGACGTTTTTACACTTTGTAGTGGAAGATTTGCGAGGTTGTAGAGTTCCGAATTCAGGCACTCAGTGCTAGGATTAGCATGACTGAATTTTTATCTAACTGCCTGCATTATGCTGGTTTTGAATAGGAGTACCTTATTGTTGAATACGCAGGTCTCAGCGAAAGTCAGTAAGGGTATCATTCCCAATTGGTGTCAATTATCATTATTGTATTTTTTATATTATGAAGTGGGTTGCGAATTAAAATACAGGTATGGATTTGTGGGTGCCTAGCCAATTAGGCGAGGGCAGTCATGTGATGGTCAGGTGATACTGACTTCAACACTTATGTTATTGCGTCTTTCAGGCAATGACGAGGCCGAATTGCTCAGAAAAGGGGGCAAGAGGCCCTGGACCGAAGAAATTGAACAGCGCATAATAATGATTGAGTGAAAGGAGAGGAAGTGCGATAGAGAGGTGGAAGACATCGTAGACGGAGATGAAGGAAAAGAGAGGAAGGGAAGTTTATACCTGTCGAGAAAATTAGCGACGCTCGTTAATTTTAGGGTCGCGGGGCATGTCCTACGATAGGGCTGTATGCATGAATGAGAACTTCTAATGCTAACTAGCCCGGCGTGATTATACCAACCTATAGTCGATTAAAAATAATCATATAAGAAAAAGGGTCCCAACATGATGAGAACAATTTATAAACTAGTTGTGATAGAGTTTTTGGGGGATTATTAATCAATTTAATTTTTATATAGGTTAGAGATTAAGTAGGTATTAACAGCTTGACGAGAAGTTAATCGTAGATAAGATACCTCCTTTTAGAGCTTGGGAGAAAAAATGTTGGCGGTGTAAAAGGTTGAAGTCCCTTAGTATCTTTATTTTCCAGTGTGCTAGAATTCAATCCAGCGGAGCAGAATTTGCTCCTAATTAGTCCAAAACGGGAGGCAGGACGGCTTTGACTGATGTGGATAAAAAACCGTTTTAGCTCATTCTTTGAACATCAGGACCATTACTTCTTATGCGGATAATTTTGATTCTCAAGCCTATGAAGTTGATCTCCTTGCATATCGCGGACCAGAGTAGCTGATATGTCTGCGGGCAGCAGTTCGGGCTCGCCCGCTGAATCTGAAAAGTTAGCCGACGGCCAAGTAAGTTAAGCTGGCCAATACTTCTGATTCAGACACCAAATAGTTATCAGCGTTCTTGACTAATAACGGATCCAGATACCATTGTAGGTTAACATTACCATTGGAATCAGCATTGATATACGACGCGCACGAATCGCGTTTATTTTGACAATTATTCGTAAGCTATATATTTCCACAGTATAAACCAGCGCGTCTCTCATAATTCTTCGCTTTATGATATCCAGGCAATATTCTGAACCTGTACGCGTTTTATTCTTTCAAGTTAGCGAAAAATGGCAGGCCCAGCGACGGCAACAAATCATGCCCAAGCCTCTCAAGCCTTTAAGAAAGTTGAGGTCGACCTGAAAAAGCTTCCTTCGTCTCCCCTCACTTTTGAGCCTTCTATTCACTTGTCCTTTAACCCTCCAAGCGAGTTCTTCACACTTGAAGAGTTGGGATTGTCCTCGCCAATTGCAGTTGGTCCGATCGCAATAACCGTCCCATTCCCCCTTTTCAGTGATGAAGGAGTCCGCGCGCTTCGGGCTGATCTGTTCCGTCCCGAACTTGTGTCCAAACACATGTTTCGAGAGACCAAAACACCCGAACTTTACAAGGTCAGAGGATATGGCAAGGATGCACCATTTATCTATAGCGCCTGGACATCTCCAGTAATCCTTGCAGCATGTTCAGAGGCTGCTGGAGTAGATTTGGAAGTTGTATTTGATTATGAGATCGGGCACACCAATGTTCAGTTACCTCAAGGAGTTGATGAGGAAGATAATTTGGTACTTCCTCCGGATGTTCCACCGAAGCAGAACATACAAGTTAGCGAAGCAGATCGATTGGCATCAACGAAAGATACAGGCAACATTACCTCCTGGCACAATGACTCGTATCCATGGGTCTGTGTCTGTATGCTCTCTGATTCCACTGGGATGGTTGGTGGAGAGACGGCACTGCGAAAAGGTGATGGCAGTCTCTTGAAAGTTCGGGGACCTGGGATGGGATATGCCGTTATGATGCAAGGTGGACTCATCAACCATGTCGCTTTGAAGGCTTTAGGAGGCGGAGAACGAATCACGATGGTTACTAGCTTTAGACCGAAGGACCCAAATGCTTATGATAGCAGCAACCTAGGTAACGTCAAGAGAGTTAGCGA
Source organism: Haplographium delicatum (assembly GCA_037952705.1). NCBI lineage: Eukaryota > Fungi > Ascomycota > Leotiomycetes > Helotiales > Hyaloscyphaceae > Haplographium > Haplographium delicatum. The sequence continues at coordinate 15,506 of JAPZPC010000307.1, forward strand.
ACACACCCTACTTTTCGGTCAATGGGCTTCATATCGGGCTGAGAATATTTCAAAGAGAGCGAAGATATTCAAAGAGACTTTGGTAGGATTAAATGCAGATGAAATCAGCCAAGCTGTAAAAAAATGGGTTGAGGAGCAGATTGAATATTTGAAGAAGACAGCAACTGAGCTTACAGATGAGGGGGCGAAGGGAAATTATAATCATAACATGGATTTGCTGAACAAAAAATTCTGAGTGAATCATCGTCGCAAGATTCAATTTATTTTAGCTTGTATTAATGGATTCAATGCTCTTCTTTGCCCCAGTTAACATCAATTCAGCACCCATCGCCATCAACGCGGAATCACCTGCAAGAAGGAAGAAATCAAAACCCATCTCTATCTGAGACTGCAATCTATCCTGAGAGCCTAAAATTCCCACAGGTACTCCAACTTGTTTGCCAATTCCTAGAATTTTCTTTAATGCATTGACATATTGCACTTCAACCCCATCGGTTCCCGATAATCCCATGGAGCTCCTCAGATCAGCTGGTCCAACGAAAACCCCGTCAACACCTTTCACAGTCATAATTTCTTCTGCATTTTCTACAGCTTCAATTGACTCTATCATAGGCAGAATTGCTACACCCTTTGCAGTCTCAGCTTGATATTTTACGAAACTGTTGGTTTTCTCGTTCAAATCTGCATATGGTGTCCGGAATGGGCCACTACTTCTCTGCCCCAACGGCGGATAACAGGCTCTTTTGATGATAATATCCATATCATTTTTGTTATTGACCATTGGAATGATGATCGCACTGACTCCACTGTCGAGGGCCCATTTAATCCATTCTACCCCATGTGATGGGACCCGAACAACAGGGACACATTTCCCTTGAGAAGCAGTGATAGTGGCATGAACCATGTCGTTCGAAGAGTGTGCGGACAAAGGCGAATGCTCCATATCGATGAGAAGCCAATCAAAACCTGAGCGTGCCAATATTTGAGCAGCATAACTGGTGTCGAGGGAGATAAATGCCCCTAGAAGTGGTTTGTGTGTGCAAACTTTGGTGAGGAAAGAGGTTGTCATGACTTGAAACTAATCGAGAGTATACTAGAATATAGATAAGTCAACGCGAGACGAATATTAGAATTCAATGAATATTATGTTATATCCCACTTCTGAAATACATGCTGTTCACTGAGTAGGGCACTAGCAGGACTCTGATAAGTAGCGCCAACTTACAGACTAAGAGGCTCTGATAGTACGGATTTCAAATCATCGTTACATTAATTGCAAATTCTCATCTCTAAAAAAAAAAAAAAAAACGGCAGCAGCGCGGCCCGCGGCGAGTGAGATTTCCGGAGTCACGGTATCAACAATCTTCAGCGTCAAGGTTCGAAGCAATTCGTGGGGAAAGCTAAGTTGACGGCCGCCCTACCGTCTAAATAAGTGTTCGCGGCCGATCGCTACCAGATCTGTACATATTTTCCTGAATATTTCCGAGAAGTGGACCTGGATGTACAATTCCGCGTATCTGTCCCTTTATTCCCTTGACAACGGCCACTTAACTTTTGGAGGAACTCACTTGGCCGTTGATAAGGCAGTATGCAAGGCTGAAGATGATTTCTAGTAGATGAGCTATAATGTATGATCTCAAATCCGTTATATCTGACGCTTTCGTGCAATGATAATATGTAACCTTGTCTGAAACAATCTTCTTCAATCTTTGCTTTCTTGCTAACTGTTCATAAAGAAAGATTAAGATCTTCTATGTCGATCGAGACTAAGATCTAGTATTATTAGGATATCAATCACTTTCAGACACCATGAAATCTGAAAATTTTGATAAGAAAGGAGCCGAATCTCCGGCAGATCGGGACTATGAAACTGGAACAATTGAGACCGAAGCAGTTAGTGGTGAGTTGGAAACGATTCGCATACCTGGAATTGACGCAGTTTTTGAGGAACAGGCTGCTCTTGTCAATCATGCGATCCAAGTCATAGGAATGGGAAAGTATCAGTGGGCTCTTTTTGGCTTGGCTGGATATGGATGGATGTGTGATCAAGTGAGGTGCCCCAATGACTGACTTTGAAGACCGTACCTGACCGGACCTTAGCTCTGGCAGACAACTATCTCAGATGCGCTCTCTCAGGTAGCAGTCGAATTCCAGCCTAAGCACTCTGCTTTCTTGTCCTTGGCGCTGATTGCTGGGCTCGTATGCGGTGCTGGATTTTGGGGGTTGGGCTCTGATCTCATTGGACGCCGTCTAGCTTTCAACTCAACACTCTTCATTGCCGGTATCTTCGGTCTGGCTGCTGGTGCAGCTCCAAATTTCGTTGCCTGTGCCGTGTTATGCTCTTTCGTTGGTTTTGGAGTTGGTGGCAATCGTATGGAAATTCCTGTCGCAATCGACTATCTTACTCAAATACTAAGCAATTAATAGTTCCTGTTGATTCAGCTATATTTCTTGAATTTCTCCCAGCTACCCATCAGTATCTTCTCGTCATTCTCTCGGTCTGGTGGGCATTGGGTCAAATCATCCCTGCTGGTGCGGCGTGGGGTTTCTTACCAAACTTCAGCTGTTCTTCCAAAACTCAAGCGGGTCAATGCCAGAAAGCCGATAATATGGGTTGGCGCTACCTGTTGTACACGATGGGGGCCCTTACTCTGGTATTGTGGCTGGGACGATTCCTCTTCTTCCACCTACACGAAAGTCCAAAGTATCTCATTGGACAAGGCCGATATGCCGAGGCTGTAGAGGTTCTCGATGCCGTGGCAAAATATAATGGCAAGACACAACCGCTCAATGTTTCGATGCTCGAAAAGATTGAGGAAGACCACCGTGAGCGCTATAGTGGGACCCGGGAGGTTGCACCGGTGAATCGCAAAACTGCAATCAAGCGGTCCTTGGCAGCTTTTAAGCCAGGCGGGTTCCCACACGTGCGAGCCCTCTTTTCAACATTCAAGCTCGCATACTCTTTTATATTAATTCTTCTCATTTGGGGGATGATTGGACTTGCTTCTCCACTATACAGCAACTTTCTCCCGGAATATCTTGCAGCACACGGCGCGAAGACCGGAGATGACAGTATCGATATCACTTATAGGAATAATTTTATCATTATCGTTTGCAGTCTTCCTGGAACGCTTCTGGGTGGATGGTTGATTGGAATAAAATATGTTGGACGAAGAGGGACACTAGGATATGCCCTCATCGTTTCTAGCATTTTCCTCTTTGCTTTTACAAAGGCGAAGAATTCAGCGGAGAATTTGGCTTTTAATTGTGTCTCCACATTCGTGCAATATATGTAAGTAGTTTCTTTGTGCCACTAAATAGTGATATTGTGGCTAACACCGAACTTAGAATGTGGGGTGCACTGTATTGCTATACGCCTGAAGTCATTCCGTCACTCCATCGAGGAACAGGCACGGGCCTTGCGTCAGCGTTTAATCGTATTTGCGGCCTCATGGCTCCAATTATCGCAACATACGTTGGTTACTCTGACGTTCCAATTTTCGTCTCTGCCTCGTTGTATCTGGTTGCTGGGATATTAAGCTTTTGTCTTCCCTTTGAGACAATGGGCAAAGCATCTATCTGAGCCATTTATCCAATTTGTACACTGGCTGGATGGCAATTAAAAACTTACTTTTCGGTTATATCTATGGTCATTTGCTATAATAGAACCGTTTTATTTGAATCTTACTAGAATGGAATACTTTCCCAGATTTTTGCCAGAATAAAATAATTTTGAATTTCAAAAATATTATTTATTGAACTAATTTAAGGTATATACTACATAAAGTGCAGTTAGGCGCGGCATAGTGCTAGAGACCAAAAATGCAGGGCACGTATGTCGGATCTTTGCAGCTATATCTATCTTAGCTAGCACGATAAAATCACCGATATCAAAATGTTAAGCTAGTGCTAGCGACGGAACCCACTATTACTCATTAGAATTATATACAACTCATCATACGGCGTATAAGATTGCAGTGCCTTTCTTAACTACCTTGATAGCTTTTCTATCTCAGCGAACCGCGTCAAAACTTTAGGTACTGTAAAATGTAAGTTGGACTCGAAGAGTACAAACCAGGCCCCGCATCAACTGTAGTCGATTGGAAGACTAATATGCTCTCTACTTGATATATTATTGCTTAATGAAAACCTTCTAATCATCCTCTTAAGAATCTGTTGGCGTAGGCCTGTGCTCACAGGTCATTTCAGGATATCTCACCCCCTCTCTACACACCTCAATAATTATGTCTACGACACCTCCTCCACCTGAATTTGACCACTTCAAGAGCTATTAAATACCAATAAAGCACAGGGAAGCTATCCGGCAGCTGCATAACTTTGTAAAGATACTAGTTGGAGCACTGTCAGTACACTATTACGTTCAGGAGTCTAACGTTAGACGAATTTTAAGCTACGATACGCTAGAACAAACCCAAGCTGGAAAAACAAGCTCTACTTAGGAGTAAACTAACCCAAGATGGGTAGCGTGATTAAATATGCATTAGAGAGATAGAATAATCGTATCTCAAAGTAGGAGAACGTTGTTAGAGAGCTAGAGCTAACTTGTACTACCTCTATTCTATCAAAGCAAATATACTAAAGAGAGTATAATTAGTGTACTACGTGGTAAAAAAAACATGTATTTCTCCACCCTAAATCCTTACACGCTAGCTATAGGTAATAGTATACATTTTTTTAGATAATAAAGTGACTTAAAGTCCTGAGTTCAATAAGGTGACCTTCTAAATTGGAGGCAGATCTATTAAATAGAAACTAACACGTAAAGAAGGGGAAAGAATATACCCAAATTGTGTATAATACTAATATTTTCTCTAACGTAGGTGCATAGCAAACGGGCCAACATAGCAAGTAGGTGTGACGATGGAACATTCTCCTGAGTCGCTTAAAGAGGTCACGTGACTCTGTCAAGCCCTTTGTTGGAACTAAGTCTCAAGCACAATTGTTTCGGAACCGTTTCGGAAGCTAATCGCTCCGGAGCCTAAGCGATAGATATATAGGAACTACACTGTACCTAAGAGTTGTTCTATACCTTAGTTTTTCCTTCGTACTAGACCTATAATTAATCCCGATTAGCCTCCGATATTATACTCCTATATACCTCTACAGAGCCCGTAATCTTTTGTGTCGTTATATTAAAAACTAAGGTCGCGCCTGCCGGAGACGGCCTGCTACAATATCTTACCCCCGAACCTACAGGTTGTCGGAAAGGTTTCGTTAGCGATTCGGAGCCCTAAGATAGTAGTAACTAGACAGTTCAAATAGCCGTGATTCCAGAGACCTTACGGACGGCTAGTAGGATCAGGGTCTAATCCGATTGTTATACTAGTAAAAATCGTTATTACAATAACGTTAAGTAGAATATTAGAGATTCCTAACGACCCCCTTTGCACAAAGGACGCTGTAGACAAGAGTCGAGTTAGGCACCAAAAGCCTTCCGGAACACTTACTCTTACCTACAGGAAGACCCCGTAGGAACTATAATATAGACACCTAATTACCTACCCTACCCTCTACTAAGGGAGGGTCCGCTAGTAACGCGAATACCTTAAACAATACTGTACCGAATAGCCCCC
>JAPZPC010000308.1:0-20816 GCA_037952705.1 Haplographium delicatum
AATTACAGGACTGGACCGCTGACTAAGGACTGCCGTCCCGTCCAGTCCGCAGTCCGCAGTCCAGTCCGGCCAGTCTACTGCTGGGGATGTGCCAAATGTGGGGGAATTACACAGGCGATGCTGTCCGCCGGCAAAGCTTGAAGTATGCATGGTTGGAAGTTGTTTGTGGCGGGGGTAAGCGAGAATAAAACTTGTTTCAAATTTAAGTTGCTGACCGTGATGAAGACGAATATCTGGTCCAAACCACTTTCGCCAACATTCTAGCCAAGATGGCAGAAGTGCCAATGGCAAAGGCAGATGTGCAGCTAAATACCAAGGCCGTCTCCTTCAAATGCAGGCCAACACATGGAGAGCATGCTGGTATGTTAGAGGTCGGGATCCAAGGAGCCCGACCTCAAAACTTTGATGAGGTTGTTGTGACTGCACCTATGGGGTGGTTAAAAGCCAATAAGCAGGCTTTTGAACCTCCTATGACCACTGAACTGGAACAAGCCATCGATGCCATCTCAGTTGGCCATCTTGAGAAGGTACAAGTGGATTTAAATTGAGCAAAGGATGCATAAACTAAGGACAAGACAGGTACTGATTACGTTTCCTACAGCATTTTGGAGACCCATATCGAGCTCACGAGCCGATTCGGACTATACTGCATGGATCTCACCGTCTTATGCGCCAAATTCCAACCCCCTCCAGTGGCCACAAGAAGCATATGACATGGCAGCCTTTGAGGCTACCTACGCCCATCCAACACTCCTTCTCTATACTCACGGAAATTTATCTGCTCATATCTCATCCATCGTCCACCATAATCCAGACGATGCCAAACAACATACACTTCTGGATGAATTTTTCCGGCCCTACTATTCCCGTCTCCCACACTATGATGCTAATGACCCGAATTGTAAGCCTAGAGCCTTCCTTGCAACCGCTTGGCAATACGATGAATTTGCTGGATACGGGAGCTACTGCAATCTGCAAGTCGGTATTGATCATGCAGACAAGCACATTGAGAAAATCCAGAGAGGCATGCCCGAGAGAGGGATCTGGTTTGCTGGCGAGCACGCATCTCCTTTTGAGGAAAGGGGGACGATGGGGGGTGCGTATTTATCGGGAGACCTCGTGGCTAGCATGATTATAGCAAAATATTCCTAAATACGGAGTAAATATGATTGCATATTTTTTTTATCACATCTAACTATTTGTCATTTAAGATTACCTTCAAGGCTCACTTTACTCTGTAAGCTTCGAATTCGTAATTTGTATCTAGAAATCTAGATTCTGGAGAAAAATCAAATTAATATCATAAGCCTTTGTGGATCGTCTATACTAACCTACAGTCAATCGTTAGTGGGGGAAAGCCATCACCCCAGGAAATATCTTCAGGTCTGCTAATACTTATTCCCTGAACATCGACTAAGCATATCTTTGCAATCCAAAAGACACCAAGTACGAAGATTGTAGTCATCCATGGTCTTAGCGGTCAAGGTAAATCCCAAGTGGCCATGAAATATTGCCATGATACCAGAAATATGGCTTTCAAAACGACATCCTAGATATATAGCAAATCAGATATTAACATGAAACAATTTTGTGAATTTTCCACCCCCGATTCCCGTCGATTCCCGTCGATTCCCAAGAACGACTTGAAGGTGCCAGTGCAATTATTATATTCGTCTGACATATTTGAAGGTATGGTGCCTTAGCTCATTGACTTTAACAGTTCAGAGAGTCCAGACGCGATTCTTAACATTGATGATCTCATTCCCTCAAGTAAACTGCGCATAGCGGATTTCATAATTAGGCATTCGAACACTACGGCATTAGTAAGTTCAGCCTGCGTTATCGAACTTGAGTCACTCTTACTTAATGATTCTGCGGGTCTCCGCGCGACTGTACTGCTTCGAAATAACAGTCCCATGTTTCATACCTGAAATGGTATTTAATCCACTGCTTTCAACTTAATTGTGCCTTACTGTGAATTCCTCCTGGTAGCCATGCAAGAAAAAGGTATCCAAAAAGATCATAGGCACAGAACTAGCAACCAGTGTCAGCTACGCCTAGACCGCCACCGGTCCTAATATAACCATTGACGAAGACAATGATAACTTCTTCTCAGATCTCGGGTCATGCCAGATGGTTGGCGCGAGAAAAGTCGACAATGTCGTCTTTTTCACGACTATGGGGCGAAATCTCTTCAACAAACGCTAAAGTTGTGCTTAAGAAGCCGATCTCTGACTGTGTTGTATATCATATTAACAGTGGCGAACTTTATAATTGTATATTTACCGTTGCATCATGCAGCCCTAATAGCTGAACCCGAGCGCTTTGTGACTTGATCGATTTTTACTCCATCGACTCCTGGCCTCATGACAAGTTGTTTAATTCTAAGGCAGACACCTAGTATGACCGACTATGAGTTGTCAAGATCACTTATGGCCTAGTTATATAATCTACCCTCTGTTGTAGAAGAATCTCTCGGAAGTAGCACAGGAATTACCAAGTTCTATCTATAAATGGGGGCTCATTTTTCGCACTCGAATATGCTGGAGTCTGGTAATAGCTGCGCTCAATTAACCAATTTAGAATTCTAATTACCAAGTGAACAATATTTTGCCCTCCTTTAACATGGGAATCCTAATAATAGCTCTTTCACTCTCTGCTCCCACTCTATTGACTGATGTTAATATATATCATAAGTAACGCTGTATTATATTCAGAAAGTTGCTCCTTTTCCACTGCTGCTGATGTCATGCTGGTGCGTTATAACACCCCATCGACGCGCAAACCACCCATGGGTCTATATTAAGTTTTTGTTCTAATATATCCGCGACTATAATAGCATCTAATAACCCAATGACGTCGCCGATGTAGTGAAGACGCCCAATAGTCCATTGACGTAAGTCCTCAGGACTCTCAGGAGATCGACCTATAAGGTATAAAGGATAAATAATTGAGTATGCGCTAGCCTCTTCTGTATATGTGAATGAGCTATCACTGTAATCAGAACTAGACGAAGAGGACGAACTCGTCTTTGAGAAAGAGTGTCCGGACGTGGAGTAGGTAGAAGGCATGCCGGTCGAGAATTGCGGAATACTTCCAGCGACCTCAGAGGTGATATCGGCAATATTGTCCTTGGCATTTTGGAACCATACATAATGCTTGATGGTGTCAAATAGAAGCCCAGTGGCACAGCCGATGATATATTGCTCTCTAATTATTTCATTGAGCATGATTCGTCCACAGCGGAGCGAATTCCAAAATTGTAGCGCCTTGTAGTCTATGCTGGACATATGGAATACGCCTTTATATGCTGATAGCTGGTCATCAGTAAGGAAGATCACATATGGCCATCTCAAGCCGAGGGTTTTGGACAAAGATTTGCAAAGATCATCTTGTCTTTTTGCCTCGGTGATAATTTCTGCTGGCTCCGAGAGAATGCCCTCACTTATGTCTGCCCGTAGCCCGACATACCGCACCATTGCCTCAGACACGAGCCAACTGGGATCTGAATCATCTAGATAAAATCTGTATTTGTCTCGAAGTGCAATAAGCTCTCTCGGTATCCTGACACTGCATTGGGCACAGCTGATAAAAAGTATGCTGTTAAGTTGCGCAAACATACGTAATCCAGCTGGCGAGTCGAATTGCTTCTGGCCTCTAAGGTGTACAAGAGTGGAGGCTCCAGTAATGTGTGCTGTAATGGCTGCTACTGGTCGCATCTTTTGAGTTGCTGTAATCTTCTCGAAATTATGCAGAAGCAATATTGCAAGGAGCGTACTATCCTTGACAGCAACCTCAGAAGACTGCAAGGCCAAGTTTGTTAATCGGAGTCCAACGCTATATTGCAATCGTGCCTTCTTTAATAGCTCTGACGACTGGACCTCTTCAGCAAAAGTGGCAAGGCCAACTGCGCTTATGCAAGCGTTGAGATGTTCGTCCATAGTCGGCATCGCGTAGAATTTGTCAAGGTACTCGAATGATCTTGACTTGCCGAGAACAAAGCTTGAAATGAAAAGAGCTATGGCGCGTTCATTGACAGAAGGCTGTAGAGCTAGCAAGGGCAGAGGTTTCTCTGTAAGAGTAGTAGGTTGCACCTTTGGTTTCAAGGCTGAGACGGCTGGGCTGGCTCGGCTCTTGAATTTCTTGACGATTGCTTCACTTTGATCATAGAAAAGAAGGTCTTGTGTACCTCGATAACCAGAGCATGTGCGTTCGGCTCTAATACATTGGCCACAAGAAGGCTTTCGTTGGTCGCACTTTCGGTACTCAGCATATTTCAGGAACGCTCTTGATGGTATGACTGCAGATGACTCAAACTAACCTTTGTACGCCTTGATCGGCATGGCTGACAGCCCTTAGATGGCTTTCCAGTGTATACCATGGCGATGATAGTTCCGGATGGAGATCTGATGAGGTCAACGGTCATAAAGTTAATAACAAGAACGACAGGGATAAAACGGCAGGAAAGAACCTGTCAAACCTCGTTTGTCCTACTAGTGCGAAGTGCGAGAGTCCTTCCCCATTGGGAATCACGCTCGTAGCGCCAAAATAATCTGCAAAACTGGCCATCACGCTATTCGTGACATCAATGGCCAATAAAAGCCATTCATCAGATCAGAGGCATGTCCAGAAATATAAGTATACACCATACATAACTCCGACCTCGGCCACTACTCAATGACGTGAGGAATCCAGTGAAGCTCATAATTGTATACAACCTCTCTTGCTTTTCTGCTCTACACCGAGGCTGGGAAATGATTTCAGCTCCAGTATTTCGGAAGCCAACTTCTGCTCAGAAATTGGTCGCCACAAAATTTACATACCCGGACAGGAGTATCTACCACAAAAATTCTTGAGTCGCTTAGCAAAATCCCAACGCTCCACAGATGTTGCTTATAGATTCGGATTCGACGGCCCGTGGTGAGAATGAAAAAGAATGCGTGAAACTTTTAGGAGTCTCTTTGACTTCCTAAGATCCTACAGCAACATTTGTATTCGACAGCCCTACAGATGTCAGTTCTGTCTGAAAGAGGATTCTCTCTACATTGTTGCTCAATACGCCGCGGATCAAGTACGCTTCGCCAACTGGTGGTGTCCCGTTCAGGTGCAAAACTTCGTATTACGCAATTTAAATATTACCAGGGGAATGAAAATCGATTTTCAGCAACATCATCTCACCCAAATTAGCTAAGCTACCTGGCTATCTGGGGTGACAAAATTCTCAAAGTGTACTTTCCCATTCATCTTAACAGTCTGTCTATAATTCGACCTATTTTTTTATCGTTTGCCTTCGTATTGTTCCATCATGGACGATAAAAAAACCCACGATAGGGAACCTCAAATCATATCTGTTTTTCCCGCAGTGTCTCTCGACACAGATGCACTCGACCTTGCTGCCATCAGCCATGTGCAGACTTACAAGAGAAAGTTCACCTTTACGAGTATGTTCGGGATTGCGATTTGTGTGGGCGCCACTGTATGTGTCTTGATTTTTGTCATAGGAAGCTACAATTAATCTTTAACTAGTGGGAATCAATTTCAGTTTCTGTTTGGACGGCTTTAATTACTGGAGGGCCGGTTGCTTTGCTCTGGGGGTATGTTTTGGTGGCCATTGGCTCTGTATTCTTTGCTGCATCGTTGGCAGAGCTTGCTAGGTAAATTAATTTGCTTGTAGGCATAGATCATCTCTAACATTTCAGTTTGTGGCCGACTTCAGGGGGCAATATCATTGGGCTGCGGTAAGTTTCTTTTCTCCTCTCTTTATTCACTGAAGCCAAAGATCCTAATCAGCAAAGCAATTATCCCCAGTGAGGTATCGAACACTTGTGATGAGTACCGCACTTTGGACTTCAAATAAGCATCCGCTTTTTCTTTTTTTTTCTTTTCTAAAGAGTTGGTTCGGTGCTTGGGCGAGCCTGGCCTGCGGATGGCTCAGTATCGTATCGATAGCCATGGGTATCTCCATACAAATACGAGCATACGCTATGGTTGCAAATCCCGAATACAATCCTCACAGGTGGCATGTCACATTGGTAGACATCTTTGTTCTCGTGCTACAAACGCCCGTCTAACTAATCCACTGATCTATAGAGCCTTGCAAGCATACTTACAACCATTAACGTATTTTATATCCGTATCATGCATTATCTCAACTTGTTTGGTAGGCTGAATTTCCTTATTTGAAGACGCCTATTCTGATATTCGAACAACTAGGGATGGTGTATCATGTTGCCGGATATTGAGCCATCATAATTACTTTATTAGTAACGAAACAGAATAAACATACAGCGTAATTTGTCTTCGTAAAGTTTCAAAATAGTTCGGGCTGGGATAGCGACGCCATTGCTTGGTGCGTGAGTCTGCTGTCATCAGTAGCTGGTTTTCAAAGCCTAGAAACGCATGTTCATTATGCTGAAGAAATGAAACATGTTTCTCGCGATCTACCAAAAGCTAGTAAATTAATTAAATAAATTTAAGAATTTGCATGTATTAACTTTCGATAGGGCTTTTTAGCCCTTCGACGCAGGTGAGTGACAAGAAGAATGACGCAGGTTGAACTTTCTGACTGCCTCAAGGTTTATGTTAATTCTACAGGAAGCGTCGCAGCTGGGATAATCCTTAACTTTTGGCTCTAGTCTCATCGGATTCATCGGCTACGTCGACTTGCTAGATGCCACAGCGCGAATCCTTTGGGCCCTCGCAAGAGACAATGGCTTTCCGCCATATCTTGCGAAGGTTCATCTAAAATATGATGTTCCAGTCAATGCCATTTTGACTCCAGTCATACCCCAAGTAGGCCTCATTTACATCTTTAATACAACAGCATTCTATGGCCTGCTTTCTGGCGTTGTAGCGATGTACTATCTTTCTTATACTCTACCTAGGACTTCATTTTTTCTATGGTTGCAGGAAATCTAACTTAAAATACGATGCTTGGTCACTAGGCAAGTTCGGATATTTCATTGATGCGGCGGCGTTTTCCTGGACTATTTTTCTCTGCGATTATTTTGTGCATGCCCTCCCTTATGCCCATTACCAGGGAAAATATGTGAGAGCTAATCAACCCAGTAGCTAGCACTGTAGCTGACATATTGTAGGAACTACTCGATTGCCATTATTGGATTATTTTTAATTTTTTCCGCCGTGATATATTTACTTACGCTTGTGGGAAGTTTAGAGGTCCGGTTGTGGAGATTTGTGATTTGGACAACCGGGATGATAGAAACTGTATACATGCAGCGGCTAAACCAAGGTGATTCAACAAGGATTAAAGCGAGATTATGCTAGGGACCATGAGTAATTTTAAGATTATTGTACCGAAGAGAAGGTTCAAGAATATAAGATAGGAAGAACGAATGTACATTTTAGTTAAATATATTTCTGTCTCTGGACAGTGACTACTACCGAGACAGATGACTTTCTACAGCGCAACGGACCGCCGTCGTATGAATTTCCCTACCACCGGGACAAATATTATACCTTAGGCGCATGCTTGCCTAATAGACGATGGGATGACGGTAAATGGATCTACTACGGTGATCTACACGATGTAGATATTGCTTGGACATGGATTATCTTCAACGCAACACGACTCCAAAATTTTAGAGAACTGTCTTTAATGAAGATGGAAGTCTTGATAGTTTTATCATTTTCTCAGAGAATAGATAGACTGATTACGGGGGCTTTCTTGAGCCAAAAATGCTCGCCTTTTGGATTTGGAAAGATATCGCATTCTTGTGATCGATGAAAATACGTCACATATTGTGACGCCAGCCATCAAGGTATTTGGCTGTTGAGATTTCAAATGTATTGCCCTAAAAGAGTGCAAGATGGCCTCCGTGCATCCAGCGGACCAATTTCAACCAACCCCTCAGTTATCCAAAAGCCAAAACACAACCTTAAACCAATAGACAGCCATGAATCAATATAATATCCCTGCTACTTTATATATGAACAACCAAAGGCTTTATTTTACAAGTAGTGTTGCAGCTACATATCTCTTTCATATTGATCGAGATGGAAATTGAACTAGTATCCCAGTTCGAACACTGAGAACAGATAATTATTATAGATCTAGACTCCACTGGCTTTTGAAACTAATCTAAACTACTGCGCTGCTAGGGACGCAGAGACAATATTCTATTAGCTTAGGAAGACCAACTCACGAATGAAGATTGCTGCGCCATCATGTACTTACAGAAATGTTGAACTCTTCCCGTTGATTGAGATTCATCCTCTGCCCGCTCTAATTCAATTTCATCTTTGTGTTAAAGAGGCTCATTCGATTCTTCACGTTTTCTGTGAAAATTCCACGCTGCACGTTCTGTTGCAATGGGGTATCGCGTGCTTCGTATAGCTATAGTCCTCCTTCGGTTCACCTTAGCATTTGGAGATACTTGGCATTTGTAGATACTGGAAAGCCCGAGCGAGTGTTGTTCAATTATGGCTATCTCCTCGACGCCTATATAAACGAGCAAAAGGGCCACAGAAGACTGTGCCTGGCCCTGGCAAGGCTTTGCAGATGGAAAGCGCACACGTGAACTTTTGATGAGTTAATCGAATATATCTTTACCAGTAACGATCTTCTCAAAGATTGGGATTCGGCGAATGTCAAATATCTGGGTGCCGCTAACCTTACGGCCAGGTGCTTGTACAAATTCGGGATGTTCACAGAGCTTAAAGGAGGAGCTAACTACTGGCTAGTCAATCCCATAGGGATTGTGGAACGAGCGATACGTATAACTTTGGCAAATTTTACGATTGGGTCGGAAAAAAATGATGTAGCTACGGTCTTTACAAAGATTTTTTCGTTCGTTGGATTAAATATAGATGTGCTGAAAGGATAGTCGTACCAAAACAGCCATCAAGGATGATGTGTTCATGCTGCCTGTCCAAGGACTTGTGACAAACGGGCATGAAGATAGGTTTAATAATCGATGGCAATCAACTTCTTCTATTCCTCTGCTAAGGCCTATTTGTAACTATAAAAACTTAAAACAATACTAGAAATTAAACCTAATTTAAGTAAGATTATATTTCTAGATATAGGAGCTAAAGAGTAAGAGAGCGATACAGATTAGGAAAATACTATAAAGGAGGCTAAGAAGAGTGGAATAAATCGTAGTAGAGGTAGAGGTAGAGGTAGATATAGAGGTAGGCGTTAAGAGGTCTATCTCGTATATTAGTATTCTTATTACAATTAAAAGAAATAGCGATTTGTAGAGTAGAGAATAAAGTTTATATTATATATTAAGCTGTTCTACTAAAAAACTCTAGAAATTACTTAGGTTTTTATTAAATTTGAAAGTAGTAGAAAAGTATCCTATTTTAGTAAGATTAGAAAAAAAGTATCCTATTTGAGTGAATAATCGAAAATTAAAATATTAGGAGAAGGTAAAAAAGTTAATAGGAGAGAAAGGTTCTTACCAATGCTGTCAAAGACAATGGCTCGATGAGCGCTAAACTTAGGCAGGTAGCATACGTGAACTCGGTTTACTATATTTATAAATAAATAAGTATACAATATCATATTAATACGCTTTCCAGGAATTCTGGTAAAATAATTCTATTTTTACTGTCTTCAAATGATAGATCTACGGGGTTTTCCCGCAACCCCACCTCCCCGCAACCCCACCTTTCTCCAATTGTCAAGCTTCGCCTTATATTCGCCCGACATATATTTCTCCGACGGAATATCTTACTCCTAGCCCTGTTAGTTGTAGCGTTCTACCATTTGGAATGAGCCTCTGTTAGCTAATCAGGATATAAGTTCAGGCCAGGGTCTCGGGAAGTAAACATTGATTTCTGGCACGGCATTAAGTATTTTGAGAACTAGTAATTACTATCTTTACCAAAAAATTCATGGCTACTTTGCAGAAAGTTCCCGCTGAGGATGAAGTCCAGGTCAAAGCTCACCCTGGTGCTGAGCATTTGGAAGCCGCTCCTGAGCTTAAGCGGGATCATGAAGTGGTTCTAAAGTCTTCGCTTGACGACCTGAGTTTGTGGGCAACAGTTAGAAGATTCCCTAAGGTATAATTCTGCATTTATGAATCCAACAGACTTTTCAAGACTCTAACTGAAATTTTCAAGGCTGTTTTTGTCTGCCAGCTAGTATGCATTGCCGCGGCGGCTGACGGATATCAAATCAATCTCAACGGTTAGAAAAAGTCCTACCTCTGTTGTATCTGCCAGTAGACTTATATATCTAAATACAGGAAATATAATTGCCAATCAAGGCTTTATTAACAAAATCGGTTTCCCCAATGCCAAGGGCGTCTTTACTCTTAATGCGGACTATACCGCTCTTTGGGGTGCGATGCAGTCCCTTGGCCAACTTATTGGCATGCTCCTTCTAAACCCTATCTCCGATAAAATTGGCCGAAAAATGACTATGTATATGCTTTGGATAATTCTTTGCGGGGTGAGTTCTCTTCTATACTTGTATTTTTAGGGTTTCTTTAGGAATCTGTCCCAGTTGTTCTGCTGACTCCTATTCCTAATAAGTCACTTATTATCGAGAGCACTGTTCGTGACTGGAGATCATGGACCGGTGCCAAGATTTTAGCTGGTATTGGTATTGGATGTCTTCAGGCTACTCTACCTGTTTATGTGACGGAGTGGTCTCCTGCAAATATTCGTGGAGCTATGATTCTCGCTTACGGGTTCTGGAACAATGTCGGGAAATTTTTTGCTCCTCTGGCTCTCTACATCGTTCAAAACAGCAAAGATCCGACGAATTACAAGACCCCTATCCTGACCCAATGGGGTTTTTTGGCCGTCATGTTGCCCATTTTTATCTGGCTTCCAGAAACTCCTGGTAAGCAATGAAAGAGCTCTATATTAGCCCCTTCTCTAATACCGCTTTCCTGACACTCTTGTTTAGCCTACTTTGCCGAGCGCGACGAGGACGAAAAAGGGAAAGCGTCCCTCCGGCGTGTGAATGGTAACGTCAAAGGCTATGACATTGAGATTGAATATGCAATTATTAAGGATACTATTCTAGAAGAGCGTCGGGAAATTGAACGTCTTGGACTTCATGACCAGGGCTTCAAACAGCTAATGCGCTCATATATTGAATGTTGCAAAGGCGTTAATGCTCGTCGTACTCTAGCTTCCGCCTTACCTGCCTGCGCTCAACAACTTACAGGGCTGGCATTCCTAGGCACATATGCAAGTCTGTTTTTCAAACAGAGTGGCTTTACTAATCCCTTCCTTATTACTACCATTTTGAGTACGTTTTATGGTTTCTCGTTCTTACTGTACACGCTAACCTCCACACAGCACTAATCGCGATCCTGACTTATGTCGTTGCTATGCTTACGAGTGACAAATTTGGCCGCCGCCGAATTGTCCTTGTTTCTGCTATAGTTAGTACTGTGTGTATGCTTGTAATTGGAATTCTCGGGTTTGTTCCCAAAACCAACCCTTTGAAGGATCTCCTTATCTTTGTCGCATGTCTTTGGGACTTTTTCAATATTGCCCGTTAGTAGAATCCTAGTTGCACGGCAGTACAATAACACTAATACATGCGTTAGTTGGTGGGTTAGGGTGGTCTTTCGTCGGTGAGGTCTCATGTCAGAAGCTTCGTGTCAGGACTGCTGGGATTGCTGCTGGCCTGTCTGTCATCTTCGGTTTAACGTTTAATACATCCGTTCCGATCATGAGTAAGTTAATTCCTTTATAGCTCTAGAATCACTTCGACTAATGCCTTCGATTTCATAGTTAACGTCAATGGTGTGAACTGGGGCTACAACACTGGTTGGCTATTCTTGGGCACAGGAATCTGTGTAACTCTTTTGGTCTATTTCTACGTCCCTGAACCATCACAGCGTAACCCTGCCGAAATGGACGAGATGTATGAAAAGGGCATTCCAGCATGGCGAATGAGGACGTATATCACGGACGTGCAGAGAATGCAGCACCATAACACAACAGGCGGGCCAATAGAAACTAAAGAGTAAACAGTAGCAGAGATTAACTCTTGATCTCTTCAAATTTGATAGGAACTTGGACCAATGGCGCAAATCTTTATTATATTGAGCTATGAGGCCGTAGATGTGGATCATGACTGCCCTTAGTTCCTACCATAAAATTCTTTCGCTTTTCATCTGAAAGGACTACTTTTGGTGCCTCCACATGCTTGAAACTTCGCAATAGACGTGCTACCAAGGACCGCTTGTGGTTCTCTCTGTTCAATTTATAATACGTAACCCTAACCCGAAAGATCAATATTCAATCTCCCAAATCACGCCCTATGCCGTTTATAACGCTAAAGTTGCTGTCAAGATCATCTAAAACTCTACTACTATGAGAATAAATTTCAGATACAGTAAGGAGAATGAGGTCCTCGGCTCAAAGAAAAGAGGTCAGCATTAGAAAATTCGGTTCATCTTGCTCTTATTCGCTACAAAAATCCTAAATGGTCCCAAATGATGATAGCAATTCACATTATGTCGAATTGTCATGGAATACTGCACCGTTCTCTTGTGGGCACGTTCATGACATTTAAGGTGAGGGTACCCTTATTCTTCCTCTACTTCGTAACTAAAATATTTGATTTAAAAGCTAATAGAATATAACCGGCAAAATCGTACTACATGAAATATTCCAAAATCTCTTATTTACACATTATGTCCAGTCTGTCCAGAGATAATGCTCAAGCCCTTCACGATTCTTTTAAAGATTAGATTTGAACATATCATGATATATACAAAAAGGATACTAACTAAAGAGCTTTACTCAAGCATTCATATCTGACCACCCAGCCATGTGAAGGAAAGCCAGGAGCATGACTGTCCGGTGCACCGTCCCAGCCTGCAGCCATGAACGCACAGGCGTACAAAAGACTACCCATACCAGGAAAATAAGGCGTAGGCACCTGATCAGTACCTTGTACGAAGCCCATATCATCAAGTTTGAAATTTTCATCAAGGAGGAAATCGATCGCTTTCTCTGGAAAGCCGCTACGCGCAGCATTCATCGCTAGCATTCCAAAATCCCAACCCCAGCAATTTTCTAAACGCCACGTATCCCACACCTTTTGAGACGTAGCTTTCATAGTATCCATATCTAAATTCTGCTCAGGGAGCCAACCAAACATTGCAATCAACGCCGGATGTTCCCAGTTGTAGTTCGCCCACATGTCTTTGATATTCGGCCACATGATATAGACGCCATCTTGAATTGGCAGAGGAGCAAGATTCTCGCGGACGGTGGACCACTCGGCTTTAGGTTGAAGCCCAAGCCGATTCCACCATCTTTCTGCAATCGACAATCCATAGCGCCAGTATTGAATCTCAAAAGCCGGATCGTAGGTCTCATGAGCATCTGTGTTCTCAGACATCAGGTGCAATGGAGGCCCAAGTCTATATTTTCCAGATGTCTTGATCTTTTGGGGAAAACTTGACATGAAGTCAGCCGATGCTTCAATTATAGTCTTCCATTTATGCAGTGTTTGTTCAGACGGGTGCACACGATAATCAAGCTCAGCGAAAAGTATAGGATGCGGCTGCTGCCAGATTAAAAGCGAGTTGATCTCTCCAGGAGAACTATTCCCAGATGGATCAGTCATTTTGGGCCATCGAGCTCCTTTATAACCTTGCAAAGTTGCTAATCTTGTTGCAATAGGAAGAAAACGATGGTAAATGTTCAAACTACGGTTCAGCAGAGACCACCTGTTGAAAAGCGCCAGATGCGCAGAATGCCACCAATTCATCTCCATGTGGAATTTTCCGTACCATCCTAGATTCACTAGGCCGCTCTCTTGTGGCGGATAATAGCCGACTCCATTGACGGCACTGGCATACTGCGATAAAACTAGTCTTCGTTCTAGTTCAATCCATCGCGTGTCAGAACTTCTAGAGAGATCGATGGCTCCACCGCTTTCCCAAAATGATGGCCAATAGCTTTTTGATGCCTGAAAAACTGATTGGGGGCCAGGTATATCAGAAATCTTAGGTCGCTTTTGATTAAAGGTAACTGTAACGTCCAAACGCGTGAATGAGCCTGAAAGTTTTAGCACAAATCGATGTCCTCTCTGACGCTCTAGCTTTCCTGGTTGACTCCATCGCACCCCAACAAAATATTGAGCATTATCAACTTGACGAGATAGAAGGGCAATATTATCCTCATTCTCTAGAATTGCCGTTGTATGGTCTGAATCTTGATCCCATATACCAGCGTATGGTGCTGAGAACTTAGAACGACCGTCGTTGAAGGGGAAGTTAAGAAAGATACTTAATTCATTAGTTGAAAGAAGGGATGATTCAATAGTAAAACAGACAGCGTCTTGAGTTGGATGTGATGCCGAATAGACAATGATATTGGCTCCCTGCATTTTCATTACACTGTGAATGGTTCCTGTCCACAAGTCTAAATTCTGAATACAATCACTAAGATTTTTTTCTGATATCTCCGAGTCGACAAAGAAGAGACCAATCCTGCCCAAGTTCATTCGATTTGGATTCGAAATCAGCCATTGCCTGATTTTTGGGTCAATATCGATCATGGAAGTATTTGCTCTAGCAGCTTGAACACTTTCCCGAGAGTGACCTGGAGGCAATTTATCGTCCTTCCAACCCCATTCAGACATTGTTGAAAAAGGTACAAACGTTTGTAGGCCCGTAATATCAGCTCCGAATGCGAAGCACCCATTGCCAACTTGGGCCGGAGAGATTGAGTTGTTGGTGGTCCGTACTGGATTATGCCGCTGTACCAGCTCACGCCGGTCTATCCTTGCCATAGAATTTTCTTTATCCTTCATCGCATCCATGCTATTGGGCATTATTAATTAGTTCACAATTTGTATCTGGTCCTATCTGGTCCTAGAACTCGTGAAAATTGTGAGGAGGTATACGTTCTTATTTTGAAAATGAGAAAGAGAGGACTGATAAGGTAAAGAAAACAGGAAATTATTTCAAGTGACAATCTGGATTCACTATTATCTCATATCCTTAGAGACAAGCAATGCACGGCATCAAATATCAGAATGTAGAGCTCTAAGCATATTTCGGTAGCTACTCATACGAAGTTGCCAAATTCCGAAAGCTCGGGTTAGCAGAAACCGAGCTCAATAATAACCATCTACGAATATTAGATTTTAATTTTGATCCCCTTTCTAGGATCTTTCTTTAGAAGATTTATCGGGTAAGTGGAAAGCGAGGAGTCGAGTCAAGAACCTGTATTCGGTGCGGGGTCTTGTGGGGCATCCCGTTAGCGTTTTATGATCCAAATGATACTGGGATGTGGAAGATCTGCTAAATTCCACGAATCGAGTTTCCCTGATCTGCATGCTTCCTTATGAAGTATGTAATTTGAGATGCCATTAGCTCTTTCATCAGTCGTCGCAGGCGAGATATGGGTCTTCCCACTTCGCTAGTTAGTACTTGCAGCACCCAGCATTGACTAGTTAGACATAATCTCGGTCACTTTTATCATCCCGAAGCCCTTTTCGTTATTCATACTCGGTATAAAGTTACATCAATACGGCATAAGGTTTATTAAGCCTTCCCTTCCATGTTATATCCTAATGAGACTGGCAAGATATCTGCAACAGCAACTAACAAGATGGATTTGACAACACGTAAACGATATGCTCTCGTGGGAACAGGTGGTCGGGCAGCATTCTTTTATAATGCCATTATTCATAATTTCTCCAGAACTTCCCAGCTTGTAGCTTTCTGCGATACAAACCAAACACGGATGGATTACGCTAACAAGCAGATACAAGCTTGGGGCACAGAAGGCATACCAACTTTCCATGCGATGGACTTTGAGAAGATGATTGCGGACACTAAACCGGATGTTATCATTGTGACAACTATTGATCGAACTCATAACATCTATATTGTTCGCGCTATGGAACTAGGGGTAGATGTCATTAGTGAAAAGCCAATGACTATTGATGAGGTGCGATGTCAGGAGATTTTGGATACCGTCAAACGCACCGGACGCAAACTTAGAGTGACATTTAATTACCGCTATGCGCCTCACAACACCAAGATTTGTGAGCTTATTCGAGATGGCACGATAGGAAAGGTGAATTCAATTCACTTCGAATGGCTCTTAAATACTCAACATGGCGCCGATTACTTTCGTAGATGGCATCGCGACAAAAGAAATTCTGGCGGTCTCTTAGTTCACAAGTCAACGCACCATTTTGACTTAGTCAATTTTTGGTTGAATACCGAACCCACAACTGTCTTCGCTTTTGGCGGTCTCTTCTTCTATGGTCGTGAGAATGCCGAGAGTGCAGGACGAACAAAGTTCTATTCCAGGGCTCATGGAAGCACAGAAGCTAAGAACGATCCATTTGCGATTCATCTTGAAGAAAGTGAACAACTCAAGGCAATGTATTTGGACGCTGAGCATGAAGATGGCTACTATCGTGATCAGAGCGTGTTTGGAGACGGCATTAGCATCGAAGATACTATGGGTGTGATAGTAAAATATCGATCAGGAGCTTTGCTTACCTATAATCTGGTCGCATACGCCCCCTACGAAGGCTTTCGAGTTTGTTTTAATGGAAGTAAAGGTCGTCTTGAAGCGAACATTCTAGAGCAGTCATATATCAACTCGGGAGGCGCACAGGCCATGGAGGGTGCCATTGATGATATCGACATTACGATTCATCCAATGTTTGCCCATCCTTACAAAGTCAAGATTGGAGAAAGCGCCGGAGGCCATGGTGGCGGAGATCCAGTTCTGTTGAATGATTTGTTCGGAACGCCTGGACCAGATCCTATGAATCGCGCAGCATCTCACGTTGACGGGGCCATGTCAATTTTGACTGGTATTGCTGCCAATAAAGCCCTGCGCACGGGGCAAGCTGTACAAATAAACGACCTCATTCAGTTCTAAGTAGCATCTCAAGTATATGTATCTAGTCAATCATGAGCGGTATACGCCGGTATGAGTTCCACAGTCAATTAAACATAAGCCTTACTAAGCCATCTCATTAATCAATGTCAAAATTCTTCCAAGCCTAGCACACAAAGTTGTAATTGAAATTTCTTACTCCAAAGAAAGTCCATCAGACCGTTAAGTTAACACTAATAAATAGATATACCAATAAATAATTTGGGGGTGCGGTGCTAGTCTAGGAACAATAAGGTCATATTTTTATTAACAATATTGGGAATTGACAGCTTGCTCACATTCCAAGAGTGTGACCCATGGCATAGTATATAGGTTGATGCAGCTTCAGTAATACCTCGACACCAGAGTAATGCGGCCTTAACTCCTCACTCTATTAAGCCAAAAGTTCTCTAATAACCTCTGGGGAATTCAAAAAAGCAATTCCCTCCTTTCGGTACGTATCCAGCTCTAAAAACGGACCTGATGTGGCGTTCAACACCATATTCTGCGGATTATCCAAATCATACTGCGGCCAAAATGGGAGTGTACTATTTCCCTTGCTTGTATTCGGATTCTGATCATAGCAGAAGCTTATATACGCCTTTCCAATGTTTTGAGCTAGTTCCAAGGCTGAGGCGAATTGTGGCAATGGACCAAGAGCCCCAGTGTTATTTTGGAAGGAAAATACAACGTTAGTGCCATGGGAGACTCCCATTATGCGGTTAGCGCCGAAAGGGAGAGTATCGAAGCGGTATGAGTAAACAGGGAGAGAGCGCGAGGTGTAGACTTCGGCCATACGGCGGCGGCCGGCATGCATAAAGATGTCGCCTCCAATGGCCGCGGACCGGCGCCATTGCAGTCCCATGGCTGGAAATATGGTTCCATTTGTGATTTCATAGGGAGGCTCATTAAAGGGATCGTTGGGATAGAGCTGCATCAATTTCCGAGCTGTAGGGGGGGACATGCCAAGACGATTGAAGACCAGGAGATCTTGAAAGAGCGCGGTATCATTATCTATGCCTTGATCTGAGAATGTAGTACCTTCGTCGGTATTGGCACCGTCTATAAGAGGGATGTGGACAAAATTTCCAGTTTTCTCGAGGTCGCTTGGGTAGGCTGACAGGAAGGTGCCATCGGTATAAGGTGCCCAGACTTCGGTGAATTCATTGTTGACCAGTTGGTCAGCTGTCAGAGCGCGGAGGCATGCAATTTGGTCTGCACCGGAGCCAGAGAAACAGTCGAACTTGCGGGTGAAGTTTTCGAATTGGTTTGCGTAGAATGGAAGATCTTGGACACTGGTGCCAATAATTCCACCAGATTCTAGAATCGCTCCATGGTAAAGCCCGTCGTTTCGTCCATTAAAAGAATGGAGGTGATAAGCGATTGATTGAGCTCCAGCACTCTCACCCCAGATCGTGATTCTATTCGCATCACCACCAAAGAATTCAATATTTTCTTTAATCCAGCGAAAGGCCATGTGCTGGTCGAGAAGCCCTGCATTAGAGTTTCCTTCTTTGAGTATTTCGGGAGTTTGTAAGAAGCCTAGCACCCCTACACGATAGTTGAATGATACTGGGCTTATTGTTAGCACGTAGAGGCATGTAAGTCTTTCGATGCAAAAATCGTCTGCCTGACCTGTTATGATTGGCTTATCTATGCTCTGCGCAAGAAAAGTTATACCCGACAGATTGTATGCCTGTTCTGCAGTAGATCCAAATTCAAAACCGCCTCCATATATCCAGACAAGGACTGGGAGATTGTCACCAGGTTGAGTTCCAGCAGGACGAATCACTAAAAAGAAAATATATTAGTGTATTATTCTATTACATGAGAGAAGGCTTGTATGCAACTTACCATTAAGATTCAGACAATCCTCTGAGACGGGGATAGTTGAAGCTTGTAAGCAAGCTGGGCCATAGCCGATTGCATTCTTGACCCCAGAGAACGATTTATTTAAAGATTGGGCCAGCACGAATCTAAGTGGTCCCACTGGAGGCTGTGCGTAAGGTATACCAAGGAATTGCTCTTGATTCCACTCAGGTGATTGTTTTCCCAAGAATGTTCCATTTAGGACAGTAGCTGTAGGGGATGTTGAGTTAATCGGAGCTGCTTTAGTAAAAGCAAACAATAAATATGCTCCTACGATAGCGTTACAAAAGGAGACCATTGTTTCAAAAGAGTGGATATGCTTATCTCCTTACGACTCAATGTTGAAGAATGGGAAGAATTGAAAGAGATTTTATATTTATAGTAAATACCCCCAGAGCAGCTACAGGGAGAAAACAACCCAAATTTAAGCTTTTCTGGTCCTACACAAAATGACGGAAGTTCTCAAGCAATGATACCAAAGATTCAAGATTTATTACATCTTGAGAAAGATCCCCCGAGACGGAGAAAATTCTCCAACATAACAAAGTTTTATTGTAAGGTGCAAGGGTTAAATAATCCTAGAAGATTAATTTTGTCCATAACAAAAGGCATAATGTTTCAAGCTAGCATCTTACCCCGCAACTTCTCTTCCTCCCTTTCCACCCCACATCCCCACTTAGTTTAGTCTTAAGGACCGATCGCCCTATCTTACACCGAGAACCAAGCACTTTTATTTTAATATTCTAGTCCGAGACCTGATCCTTGTAAATTTGTTAGGAGCTATCTTATGTTATAATAATATTCATATTTAAACCTTATAATATAACCTAAATCACCTCCTAGCCTTAAATCTCTTAAGTTATATTAATTTTGGAATAAAATATAAAGCAATATCTAGTATGGTTAGCCTAGAATATTTATCTACTAATTTTCTTTTGGAAAATATATTGTCGTTTTACAGGAAGTGACCTATTCAGAGTATGCTCCTTAATCAAGTGGCGTCAGAATAGGTTATTCCTTCTAAGGAGTTACAAGTAAGAGAGGTCATTTATTTCTCTCTCCTGTAACAGGCTAATTCCAATTAGGTGAAGCCCAATTGGGTAAATATACATTCCGACAATTATCCAAGTTCACTTTAATTATAAAATTTAATAAAATAATTAGTCTAACCTAGATCTGCTTTTAATGGATTATAAAGTTAAATTCTCTTTTTATTTCTTATTCTCGAGTTGTAATAATTGTAATTGGGCCCAGGATGATCCAGTCGAGAACAAGATTAGGTGTAATTGTCTTCCTGTGCGATATAGATACGAAAGCGCATCTGAACTCCCTATATCTTATCTTTACCAGTCCCGCGTCCACGTCCTTATGAGCGTCGCCGACTTATCTTATTGTGGGATTGGATTTGGGCAAATTGATGGCCTGTTATTTGCCTAACCCGGACCCAAATTCCCTATTTATCACTCAAAATAGAGACTTTGAATTTAAAAAGTGTCAGGTTTTAGGAAGCCGACTGCCGGGAGTTGCAGCTAGAATTTTCCAAATAGCAGCTAATTTGCCGTCATTAAAGTAAATAGAGTAGTTGGCAAGATGGCAGATTCATGGATGAGAAGCTAATACCGCCATATCGGGTACGGCGCATAAATAACGACACCTGACGACCTGGAGTTAGGGAACGAAGGCTTACTTAAGCTTTAGCCACCATAGAACATGATCTCCTACGTCATATGCTGTGGCATCTATTATTCATGAGATGTCAACTTTAAGGAGATCAACTGCACAAAACATTAATAACGACTAACAGGATCGAACTAACTGAGTATACCATCGCTAATTGTCAAATGAATTAGCGTCCTGTAATGACAAGAAACCCTTACAAATGAAATATAATTTAGCTCGATTATAAAAGTATTTAATGGGAGGAACTATTATTCTGGGTGACAAATTACTTTAGCGCTTGCGGGTCATGTGATTGTCTAGGGGAAGGTTTCTATTCCAGTAAAATTCTGTTGAAGTCTGTTGCAGTCAGATTAGTCAGCAATCGTTTCTGACACGTGACTGCTGTTCCACGCCTTGCTCGAGCTAACCATCTA
>JAPZPC010000309.1:0-20559 GCA_037952705.1 Haplographium delicatum
TATATTTTAAACTTATTATAATATAATAATTATTTTTAAACTTTATATAAATTTAGTACTAAAATAAAATATAAATAACGTAGGTGCATAGCAAAAGCTCTAGCATAGCGAACGCTCCACTATTTCCTTGGCACTATATAAAAATCATAATAACTTAACCAAAACAAATCAGAACAATTTTATTTATTCGGAAATATCTTCCTTAGAAGTCTCTATTACAATTTAATATGTACGTATATTATGCCCTATTGTATTACAGTTGCCACAACGTCGCGTACGTGTTTCCTCTCTCTCCTTCCGACTCCTACTTCCCTGTGTCTCCTGCTTTAATTATGCCGCAATATCCCTCTTATCTATTATAGCCTAGGCCTCCTGGAGATTAAGTAATCCTCCTGCCTATAAACGTGACTTTTTACGATTACGACGCTTGCTAAGTGTCTTATTTGCCTTTTAGAGGTCCTTTACCTTAGCTTGCAATAATGCTAACTAATATATAACCTTGGATATACCCTTTGCAAACTAATTAATAGTATCTAAAATTAAAGTCAGAGAGCTTCCTTGGTGCCTTATTACTTGTTCCTTAATAAAAGAACTTTGGGAAATAGCTTACGTTACGTTGCTTAGGGTCTAGGAAGTCTATAGTTAGGCTATTCCTGGACAAGAGTTTTGGGGTATAGGAGTCTATAACTTTAAATCCAGAGTCGATATTACTCTCTCTAGATTAAAAGGAACAAGTCCAGCTCCCCTAAAACCTCCTTGGATATTGCTCTCGGTCAGAGAGGCTTAGAATATAGCTCGGAACGTAGGAATAAAGTCTTCCTTCGTTATATATATTATTTGCTGCCGTATTAGATCCTCGATTTGCCGACTATACGCTTTCTTTAGAGGACTAAAACAACTAACATCGAGTAGCTAGAGTAAATAAGAAGAATAAGGAGGCATATAGAGAGTCACAATATTATGTTTCTTGCAAAATTCTTTAAATTCGTTAGAATAGTAGCTTTCGTGCCTATCGAGGACTAAGAGACAGTAAACGTCTACTTTTCGGGGGGCAGTAAACTCCTCAAAGTAACGGACCTATTCTATACCTATTTCATTTATAGTCCAACTATTTAAAGTAACTCCGGCCCTCTATTAGGGTAGACAATCGACTTCGTTGTACCAAGACTCGAGGTGATTCTTCCCTACTATAACAAGAAAAGGAGAGACCGTATAACCTATAGAATTAACGGCCTGGATCACAGTAACCTATTCCCTATTGCTAGGCTAGGTCTTCTTTGCTTATTTCCGGCTATTAGAGCTTGTCACGACTATTCCGGTAGAAATAACGCCTATTATAAACCTAGTCTCGTCAAAGTTATAGATATCCGACTCCTAGATTATATATTTCGCGATTATATTCTTCACAAGCTTGAACTAACCCTGAATCACGTTTAGATCTTCGTATTTAGCCCTCTAGTAATCGTATTTCCGCTAGAAACGCGTCCGGAGCTCTGGTTATTGTTGTACAAAGTTCGTAGCCTATTGTAGTCCGACGCGTTTGCTCCAACGCGTCGCGAGAAGTCGATTTGCTATATCTTCTATAACACAGAGTCTAGGAGGAAATCCTTTAGATACTAGGTCAAGAATACGTTTAACAAGCACTAGCTCCTCTAGATCTGTTAATTTCCGAGAATTAGCTTAGATAGCGCGTCTTAGGAGAATACCGCGTTAACGGCGGCTTAGCTTAGTATAATCTATAGAATAGAGTTTGGCTACACGTCGAAGAGATAAAGTAGGGTCGCGTTTAATAGCCTAAAGAGCAAGATTTAATTAAGACTCGTTGTTTTTTTATAATATGTTATTGTTGATTTAATAATAAGTTTTAAATAGAAAGGGTAGGGAATTCGGATAAAGTAGAGCGTTCGCTATGCTAGAGCTTTTGCTATGCACCTACGTTATATATTTTTTATTTTAATAAAGTTAAATTTAATATTAAAAGTAACTTTAGATATATTTTATTTTAAATTAAGTATAAAAGTATAATATACTTAATATAATACAGTAGGAGTAAATAGCTTTCTACTACTATAGTAGCTAACCAAAAGGTATAATAATCAAATAAGTATTAATTAGCTATTCTAATATAAGAGCAGGGCGCCCCTCGCGGGCCTTCGAAAGCTGTAGGCTTTAACTCTTATATAACGTTTTCTAACCTATGACACTTAAAGAATTTTATAATTTTTTTAAAGTAAATATAAATATATAAAGTACTTAGAGAATATGTTTTCTCTTAAGTTAGGTATAAATATATAAACCTAATAGTTAGGTTTATATAAACCTAATGTTAGGTTTAAATAAACAAACCCTATAATATAAGCCGGGATCTAGTATATAAATAGTTACTAATAAACTTAATTTAAAAAGTTATCTAAACTAATACTATAGACTATTCTTCTTCCTTAAAAATCTAGTTATAAAAGACAAGTACAATATGATTCCCCTTGCTACCCTTGTTGTACTTTATTATTCTATA
Organism: Haplographium delicatum; assembly: GCA_037952705.1. Taxonomy (NCBI): domain Eukaryota; kingdom Fungi; phylum Ascomycota; class Leotiomycetes; order Helotiales; family Hyaloscyphaceae; genus Haplographium; species Haplographium delicatum. The sequence continues at coordinate 2,516 of JAPZPC010000309.1, forward strand.
GTCTTTTGATTAAAGGCGTCAAGCTTTAGTCCTAATTAGACTATTCTATTCTATCTATATATCTTGATTATCTATATCTATTTGCTATTAGATAGCAAAATGATTCCAATTCACGTGTACTACGAAACCCTGTAACTTATATTAGACTTCCTAGGGCCTCTTTTGTAGGTAGTAGTAACAAAGAGTTTTTGGCCTAAGCATTTTAATATTCTTTTTAGATACAAAGTCTTTTCTATAATAAATTATTAATCTTGGCAGCAGGCGATTAATAATCAAGCATTAGCTTTGCGGATTTGACTTGTATGCCTTGCTATTAGAGTATAGAATTAGAGAGGAAACAGAATCCCCTTTGTATAGGAAAAGGTTAAAGAAACTATTAATGCCGGCCTATCTATCTTTTCCTATATTATAAATCTAATTAGTTAAATTAATACCGGTTTGTCGGGTTATAGGTAGGGCAGGGGGGTAGATATAACGTTTATTATTATAATAGACTATTATAACAATTTCGGTATATATAAGTTATAGAATACTACTAAAGCAGTACTTGACTATATCTTCCAAGACCTAGAATCCCTCTACAAGAAACACTTATAGAGATATGCTCTATAATACGTCTGCTAAACTATCTCGAAGCTAACGGCGTTAGTAGCTTATTGCAGTTCCGACTTTGCTTAACATAATCATCTATAGAATAGCTAGAGGATCCGCTATTGCCTAGACCCTGTCCTATGTTTCCTAATCTAGATATATACAGAACAAGTCTATATACATTACTATAGACTAAACGGCATCCACGGCACAAAGATTATTGCCCTATAGAGGCGTATAGATATATCTTTTAGCATTATCCTCCTTGCAGAGAGGGATAGTACTATCAACGTTATCCTAGCCTAGACGAGTAAAAGGATACCCTTTTATAACGTAATAGTTTACTTTTTTAAGCAAATACGTTACGACATATTGTGCCTCTCCCCTGTCTTTATTATAGCCCTGTTAAATAGCCACCTTTCCTAAGTTAATGAGTTGTTGCTTTGTAAGACCTATTAGTTAAAGAAAAGCATAAAGTATTAGTGTACTTAAGTTGCCTAGATTAATTAGCGTAGCTCTAACATAATATGCTCTATATAGAATTAGTATTTAGTTAAAATTTTTTATATTAGCTAGAGCAGACCTGTGTATATCTTTATTAATCTACTGAATAGCCCCTAGCTAAAGTATAATAAGCTTTATATTAATTAATTTATATTATAATTAATAATATAGTATTATAAGCTTGTCAAGGGTTATGTTTATTAGATCGCGTTACCTATAAATATTTAAAATTTAAAGTAGATTATATATTTGTTTCTAACGTTAGGTCTAAATTAAACAATAATATACTATATATATTTTTGAATATTAATAGAGAGAGGGTTTATATTCCTGCTCTATACACATATATATAGTAACAAATAAACAAAATTTATATATTTTTATATTTATATTTCTTAATTATAAACAAATAAAATTTATTTTCTAAAACTACTAATTGGATATAATATCTATTTTTGAATCTAAGAACAACAAACATCTAGTCTTCTTCTAGATATACTGGCTCTACTTCCGTGTACTGTTCATATTAGACTATAACTAGCTTGCCTTGTTCAAGGTCGCTAATCTAATCCTTTACCTAATATACTTCTCTTTAATTAAACCCGTTATATTCCTAAACTAAATTATTTATATAAACTCGTGCTTAGAAATATTTATTAATCAAGTATACTATAAGGTAGAGTTAATACTTAACTATTTTCTCTCTATTATAAGTCTAGTAGTTTATAGTAAGATAGTCAAATATATAAGCGGCACTTATAGCCTAAACTTTAAGATTTAGGCATTAAACTAGCAAAGAAAGAGGAAGTCGGTTAAGCACAAGAGGACGTCTAATTCTCTATTAATTATATTTGCTACGTATTATACAGAGCTTAGGTTAGGCACTTTTGTAGCTATAAAAATATTAATTAATTCCTTGTTCTATTATAGACTCTAACAAGCGTTAGTAGACCCCTAACCCTTCTTTTACCTAGTTATTATTTCGAAATTCCTACTTTCTGTCGCAGCAGCAGTATCCTGTAATATATATATATAACATTTGCAGGGTACCTAAGTAGAAGAGCTTAATAAGAGAAAGGGCTAGCAAAAATTTCCCTTAGGCAAGTGTACCCTACTGTGCCGGGTTATGTGTTAATAGAGATTCAATAAGCGTATCGCGGAGCTAGTTGAGTTTTGTTATTAAGCATTGGCTTAAGTCAAATTAAAGGACAAAGCAGAGTATATGTACTAGCGTCTCTATCTAGAGTATTACTTCCTATAGCAGCTAGTCGTAGACTTTCTGGCCTAAGTTTAACCAGAGTGTATACATAAATACTATAGTAAAGGCGTAGTAGTTCTAGTTCTATTTAGGTCTACGGCGTATTTGCTTGTTCTTAGACTTATCTCTATTATAAACCGTGCTATTAACGGCATAGTCACTGTCCTTCTACGGCAGAAACATCTCTGTTATTGTGCCTGTTATTATAGTCCTTGTAGAAAGAGCCTAGATTTCGTTATATTAACGTTTCTATGTCTCTTCGCCGAGTTCGACCAGCTCCTTAAGCAATATTAGAATTATTAATTAAAACGTTTTAATCTAATTGTTAGAGGTAAAGTCTATATATTGCTAAAGTTTGTTTTTCTATACGCTATATACAATTAGCTAGTGCTTTTACTTAATATTAATAGAGAATCTATAAACAAACTTATAATATTAGATTATTATAGACAAATCGTAGAGCACTAACCGCCAAGGTAGTATTTTCCTAGTTATTTTCTAAGGTAGACGATATCGTAATCGAGAGTAAGAGTAGAGATAGAATAGAGATAAGGAACGTTATAATTTATATTATAGAGCACTATTGTTAAGTAATACTTTAGTTATAGTTTTTGTTTACTTATATATATCGCGTAATATATGCCTAAGGTTAGAGGCAAATCAAGACGCGCTAGTATTTAGCTATAGTAGTAGAAGCAAAGAGCAAACTATGCTTAACAAAGAAAGAGCCTTATCTACCTAGTTTTTATAATCTCTAATCTCTTTACTTGTCTTCTTTTCTGTTATAAATTATTTCATAATATTAAGCAGATCTAGCAGCTTGTTCTCTTTATCTTTATCTACGTCATTGTCTAACACGTTAACTAGTTCCTTCTATAGTTCTCTAGTATCTCCTTTAGATATATTAATATACAAAGGCAAGGCTCCCTTTAGTACCTTAGTTAAACTTAGCTAAAAATATATAATTTTAATACTAATATATAAAGATCTTAGGGAGTTTAGTCTACGGCAGTAGCTAGCAAAGGTTAGCGTAACACAGGACAGCGTTATATATAAAGGTTAAGCCTTTGCTGCTAGCAAGAAAGATACCAAAGTAGTAGCAGCTAGATAGGTTTTATACAAATTATCTATAACAAGTATAATATTTTTTTTTAGTTAGCCCTAGGTCTAACTAAATTACTTAGAAGATATCGAACCATTGTATACTATACCTGTTTTCTTACTACTTCCTAAAGACATTTCCTATTATAATCGTCTCTTAACGCTGGCCTAGAATATATCCCTAGGCAGTACCCTCTACTAGATCATATCCCTCGACTTAGAGGTTTATAAGTATAAACATAGCTAGGTTACCGAAATCAGTATCTCCTCCTATTAGATAAACAAACTCTAGGCTTTGCCGCTAGCGATTACAACATAGTATATAATTATTAAAGAAAATATCTACCTCTATAATAGTTATTTCGTTAATAACAATAAGTTTAACTTTAGTTTTAGTGTCTCTGAATTCGTGCCTACTTCGAAGATAGGATATATTTTAATAGATGTGTTTAAGAATTATAGTTGCCTAATAGTGCTTGTTAGCTATTCTATACAAAATAATATAAAGTAGCTTCGGTTATTAAGAGTTAAGATCGAGTTTACTAAGGACAATATTATAGATATTATACTAGCAGATTAATTTATAAGACAAGCAGGGCAGGTTCAAGGGGTAGAACAGATATTAGTAGAAGAGGGCTTTAAAGCGGAATACCTTCACAATAGGGGCAATAATATATACTAGACTCTAGAGCTGTTTTTGCTCTTCGCGAGACGTCTAGCTATAAATATAGCAAAGTAGAGTTTGTATATATTTATTTTAAAGTATAAAGAATAAGAATTATACCTTAATAAATACTATTACTAGCTTTATACTCTTGGTACCTAACTATATTCCTATATTTAGATTATGTTTATATATATAGAATATTATATTTATGCCTAACGTTAAGAGAAAATATACAAGATTATATAGGTAGGCTTAACAGCCGAGTATTATGCAGGGCAAGTGCCGTAGCTTGTTATATAAAGTTAGTCTCCTCTAAACGAATTTCTTTTATTTATATAAACGTTTTACTATAGCAGTTTTACTATAGCACAAACACAACAACGCGATTATATTAAACAATAGAGACCTTGCAGTAGCAGTATTAAAGGCATATATTTGTAGTTATCTTTCTTAACCTTTGCTAATATTATCAAGCTACGTTGTGTTATATAACAAGTAGTAGAGCTAGACCCTCCAGGGAGATCGATTTTCTAGGCTATATACAAAGGTAAGATTTACCTTTCTACTTTAGCTTAGGCTATATTCCTAACAGGTTTAGTTATCTTTTAAGAGGACATTGTTAGACTAATCTATATACTACTAATTATAGTAGATTCTTCTCCAAAACACAACAAAGGCAAAACAAAGCCTATTTACAAAAAGTCTACTCTTAAAACGCTAGCTAAAAAAACGCCTATTTACAAAACGCCTAATTACAAGAGGTCTAAACCGGTTCTTAAAGAGGAGAATAGTATAGACGTTAGGGAAGCTTCTTCTTTACCTCCTATACCAAAGGGCTCCCTAATGTTACCTTGCCTGTCTCCTAACCCCTCTTATACAGGAATAGATATTAGTAGTTCTTGTGTTAAGTTTTCCAATATACACGACTCTTAAGACCCCTTTATTGACTCTCCTAAGCCAGAGTACTACAAACGTAACAAAGAGTCTAGTTATACAGCTACCCAAGGAGAGAAGCCAGCCGCTAAAAGTCGTATATCTCTGCCTAATATACTTAGCAAAGAGCTTAGAAATATATTAAAGGCTACTAGGGCAAAATCAGAGGGCTCGGAACTAGGGAAAACCCCGGTACTACCTCTAAAGAAGAGGCCTGCTAAGGCTAGTTTAGAAAAAACCCTAGCAAAAAGGCTTATAACAGAAATACCGGACACTGCTTTAGGAAGTAGATACTAGGCTATACTAGGTCCCCCTAAAGATCCGCTAGATCGAATATTAGAAATCATAAAGCGCACTAAGGGATTAGAGACTCCCAAGAAGGGGTCTAGCAAGCAGGAGATTAGTAGACAGGAGACTTCTAGAGAACTAAGGTCTACGACTAAGGGAGGGCGTGTTAAACCGCGCAGGAGCAGAATAAATAGACTGTCTTAGGGGACTTAAGCAATACGGGAGATATAATACAAGGGATATAATACAGGGATATAGATAGAGTTATGTATATTTATTTATAAAGATACCTTTTTGTTATATTTAATACAGAACTCTTTTGTGATTTTGTAGTTCTAAATAGAGCCTTATTCTTTAACAAATAACTACCGCTGTCCTGACTTTGTAATACTAAGGTTAGAAACCTTAGAAGCAAGCTAAATCCTCCGGCAAGGGCATTTCTACCTAACGTTAGAAGGAAATAAACAATATAAATACTTTTCTAACCTAAATTTATATATTTTATAATTTTCTAGCTATAGCTTATAATTTATTCTAGGCTAGTTGTCTTATATTCATTTATGTATATAAAGAATTCCTCCTACGCGTACGTCAAAACGTTACTAGGGAAATATATTACAATTGCTTCGTTTGCTGTGTTAGAAGTACTAGCGTATTACTCTTTCTTTATACGTTTACTTAACAAAAACTCTTCTTTTAAAATAAAACAATAATTATAACTCTTTACCCTTTATACTATAACCTCTTATCTCTTATATTATAATCTATTACCTTTTATAAATTCTTTATATTAACTTCCTTCTCTAAAGTATATCTTCTATAATAGCTAACAACAAGTCGCCTTTGCAGTATTCTATTCCTCCTAGAACACCTTAGGTCTATATCCCTAGAGGCGCTTAATTAATGTCCTAGGCAGTAAGCAATATTAAAAAGGTATATTGTGTATAATTTAATTATATATAAACCTAATATATTAATAGGCATATACGGCATTTCTTATATAGATACTAGAACAAGATAATATTACTACATAGACTATAGCTCTTCTTAACTATATTATAATATTAAACACCTCTGCTTAGAAGGAACTAATAGGCCAAGATCTAATCCCCTACTCGATTTCTAAACCTAAACTTAGGAAAAGAAAGAAGGCTTCTTTACAAGGTTACTCTAACAATAATAGTATAGAAGAGAAGGAGGAAGAAAGCAAGGATAATATAACTTTAGATAAAGAGAAGGACCTTGACGGGGAGTTTAATCCTAATAAAACTCCTAATATAGATCCTGAACCTCTTTGCAAGAAATAGAAAAAAATAGCTAAGGATATAGTTAAGTTTACTAAAATAATAGCCGCCGTTAGTAAGACATATAACCTTAAATAGATATTAAAGGCTTAGACAAAGTTTTATAAGGAACTTATAGCTAGTAAAATCTAGAAGAGTATAGTAGAGCGTCCTTGTGTCCTTGAGTTTATAAATTATATCTTTATAGAGATGTTTAGACAGGGCCGGCAGAGGGTTCTGAACATTATGCAGGATTACAAGGCTTAAACTACTAATATAATAGGCCAGGTTATAGGCGTGCGGGCTAAAAAGCTTAGCCAAGATACCGAGATTCTAGAAGAGGCCTATTCTGTTTTTAGCTCTTTAGCAAACGTTGTCTAGCTAGAAACCCGGCAGGACTCTGATTTTAGTAGACTTTGTTATTACTTGCAACTCCTTTGCCTCCTTGAATTATACTATATTCTACTTAGTGCCTACAAGAACAAAGACCCTATTATTCTGGACCTGTTTGCTAAGCATGTTTCTAGAGCCAAAAAGGGCAAAGGGATTAGAGTTATAATAATTGTACAATCCTATATTATAATATAGCTTAGCATTAAAGAGGAAAAGGCTAAGATTAAGAAGTTTACTAACTATATTAACTATACTTAGTTAATCTATACTATTGTTAAATTATATAGCCGAGGTATATTAGCAATTCTGCCCAAGAGTATATATTATAAGTATATTCGAGTATTATATTCTTCTCTTCTTCTAATACTAATCCCTTTCCTAGGTTTGTTTCAGCATTAATTAGCGTTAGCTGTGTCAAAGCTCTTGCTCCTATTATTACCTCTACAATTCCCTAGCTGTTAGACCTATATACAATATTAGATAAATATATTATAACTCCTATAGAACAAAGAGAATTAATTCTAATTTATACCTCTAGTTAAGACCTTGGACATACTGTTAAAGAACTTCTTACTTAGGAAAGCAACAAGAAATACAATATTATAAAGATAGACAGTAATAAGGAAGAGACTAATAAAGGACAATCGGTTACTAAAGAGGAAGAGAATAATAAAGAGAAAGAGTTTTTTAAAGAGGAAAGGTTTTCTAAAGAGGAAGAGGGTACTAGAAAGGGAGAGGGTACTAAAAAGGAAGAGTGTGCTAAAGAGGAAAAAGCTTCTTAAGAGAAAGCTTCTTCTAAAGAGGAAGCTTTCTCTAAAGAGGAAGCTTCTTCTAGAGAGGATATCCCAATAGTATAAGGTACTTCTAGTAACAACGCAAGTTAATTTTCTAGCTTATTAGATTTCTATAAGAGCTTCGCAGAGCCTGGGCAGTCGTAAAGAGGTTTAGTATACTTTTTTTATAAATTGTATAAGTAATAATTAGTATATTATAATCTATAGACATTATATAATATATTACGTAGCCTCGAAACGAGTATAGCACTTTTGTCTTAAAACTAGAAATATAGTAAGACATTTGAACTATAATAGTAGATGGATTTGTGCCTAACATTAGGAGGAAATCCAAGAGATTATAGTATAGCTATACTAAAATAACTAAGAGTCAAGCATAAGGCTAACGTTATGCTCCGAACATAGATTCTATTAATCTTTATTTACTTTCTCTTCTCTTCTATATTACCTGTTCTACCTTTATACCTTTATATTACAACATAGCTATGTTGGGAAATATAGAACTCGATAAGGCTATTAAGTTAGTATATGTTTGTCTTGCTATTTCTTAACCCTTTGCTAATATTATTAAGATACGTTACGCTATAAAAGAGGTAGTAGAGATCAATATTCTAGGGGGCTCGGTTTTCAAAGTCGTATACAAAGGTAATATTCACTATCTAGGCTCTATGTTTATTCTTTCTAACTATCTTAGTTATATTTGCCAAAGAGAAGAATCGTCTACCCGAACCCTTTACAAAGCCTTTAAGTGTTAAAGCTCTGTCGAACCCTTAGCGCAAGACGACTACAAAGCCTACTTCGAAGGCAAAGCCTACTCTAAAGCCTAAACCTACCTTGAACATAATGCCTACTCTAAATAATAATACTCTTTCGAACACAAAGCCTATTGTATATACTAAACCCTCCTTAAACCCAAAGCCTATTATTAATCCTAAACCCTTTTCAAAATCAAAGCCGACTTCTAACGTTAAAGTAACTATAAACAGAAAGAAGAGAAAAGCAAGCAAGATAGGAGGGTTTAAGGACATAGATAAGGAGATAAAAAGGGTTAAGGATATAGATAAGAGCAAGGAGAGTAACATTAGCACAGAGGGCAGCAAGAGTAACACGAGTTTTGGCCTAGGGTCCAAGATAAGTCTTGATCTAGAGCCCAAGACAAGTCTTTCTAGCTTATCCTGGCTAAAACTAGAGCTAGTAGCAGCTCTCTTGTCTGCCCGGGAAAAAGCTAGAGCATAGAGTATAACCCTAACTCTAAAAGGTAAATAGGTAAAAAAAAGCTCTCGACGTCCTAGGCCTAATATAGTTTGGGATACCCTAGTGCCTAATAAGACTTCTACTAAAGTAACTATATCCTTTGTTTCTTTTAAAGAGATATTTAGATTAAAGAAAGCAATAACCCCTAATATAAAAAAGGTTACAAAGGCACAAGACCCGGGCTCTATAGCGTTGATTTTATTATTAACCGAACTAGCTATACTAGCTTTACTTAAACATCTAGGCTCTAGTATATTAAAGTTGCTGTCCGCTAGACCTATATAATCTTTGCGTAAGCAGAATTAGATATAGTCGTTATATATATAGTAAATAGGAGTTAACCTATAGGTAGTGATTAGATTTATATTTAGTTTATTATAGAGATACCCTTAGTTACTTTTAATATAGAACGCTTTCTCTAATTCTTCCTCTCTACCTAGGTGTCTTGTATATAATGCTTAGCTATATTCTCTTTTCTGCCTAATATTAGGAAGAAATAAAATTATAGAGTATAGATTTCCCCTAGCTAGTGTTTATAGCGTATACTAGGTTCCGCTTACTCCTATATTCTATACTACTCTAAATTTTTTTTACTTCTAAGATTAGATAAATATAGTTTTATAGAGTTGTAATATATATAGCACTTAAGATATTTGCTCCTAACCTTAGGCATAAATTATCCTTTTGAATAATCTCTAAGGCTTAGCGTATATTAGTAAGAATATTATATAGCGTATAGTTGTTATAGGTTCTTGCCGTAAACAGATTTCGGATTTATAGATCTAAGTATTAAAATTACTTCTCTTATTTCCTAACCTATCTCCTATAGCTATAAAATAAGTTCTAATTTAGAAGAGAAGATCTCTAAGGTTAATCCTATATATAATAATCACGTACAATTGTCCTGCTTATTCTCCTTTTTAGCTTCGAGACGCTATGCGCACCTGCCACGCTCTAGATCTATCTAGAGCAGTAATCTGGGCAGAGGCTCTTAAAGGTTTAATCCTCTTTCTATATATATACTATAATAGGCTTATAATTTAAAAAATAGTATATTTTGGGGTTCAGAGCCTGCCGCGACCTATTACAACTCTCCCGTCTTCTTAACCGTCTAGCTCGACTTGCGGCCCCCCTCCAGGCTCTCTACCTGTTAATATAAGTACTAGACAGACCCGTATTAATGCTCTTATTAACCGCCTTGTAGCTAAACCTTTACCTAACCGATGTTCTTAAAGCTAGGCATATTGGGGTAGGTTTTTCTTATATCTGTGTATATAGCCTAGAGTTAAGTCTAGATCTATATATAATTAGGCTATTTCTATATATATATAACGGGACACAGGTATATATATCACTAGTTAGCGTTCTAGCAGGTATTATCTTAATTTTTAGTGTTTATATTTAATTTTTTTATAGCTTAAGATATTGTTTAGTTAGTATATAACTAACCAAATACGCCCTGCCTTAAAAAGTAAACAACTCCTTCTAGTTTCAAAAAATCACGTTATAGCCCCTCTATTACCTTTAACTTTATTATAATGTCTCTATCGGAGTTATTACTAGTCTTCCCTATAACCTATATACCTATAGTAGATTTAAGTATAGCTTTGCTACCTTCTAATAAGAATAAGGCTATACTAACTAAGGTAGGGAGGAGTATCTACCCCGCAGTTCTATTCTACCTATACTAATTGTTAGTATAAAGGTTATATCTTACTTGTACAAACGCCTCTATAAAGCAACACGCGAGCAGCAGATTGCTCTAGTTGTATATATCTAAACTTTTATATTAAGACTACGATTTAACAGCGCCTCTTCCCCTTCTTTAACCGTCTAGCCTAAATATAGAAGTACTTCTATTGCAACAGAGGAGGTATCTGCTACAGTATTGTTATAGCTCCTCTCCTAGCCATTGGCGCCACCCTCTCTTCCTGCTCTTCCTGCCCTCCCTTTACCCCCTCTACAACGAACTTAACAAAAACGCAGAGCCTACCCTAGCAGTAATACTCTAATCCTAATCGAGCTAGCTCTTTCTATATATATTAGACCTACGATATTATAAGCCTTATAGGATATATTCTTTAAGCATATTAGTATACTTAATATTATAATCCGAAAAGATAATCGTAGTATTACTATATCCTTTACCCGAGAGGAGGCTACTAATATTATAAACTTTTTCTTTATTAAAGTTATAGGCCCTAATGCTTGTCTACGCCTAATAGCTCTTCTTAATTCCTATAAAAGCTAGAAGAAGGATAAGTTAGATATTAAACTAGCTACCTGTACAGAAACCCTTTCTCTAGACGAGTCTACCTACCTCCCTATCTAGCAATTTTATAAAACACTCGTATGTGCTAGCTGGCACTAAGTAAGCACTTAGACTTTATATACTAGCTTCTTGGCTATAGTAAACAATATCTAGCTATACGAGGAGTAGGAGAAACTATAGTACTTAGCTAAAGCAAAAGAATAATCTCTTGTTTTATTTCTATCCTTATATAGATATTAGACTTCTTTTAGTATTAACTACTACTCTCTTGTTAACTAATTCTTAACTAAGTCTCTTAACCTCCCTAACTTTATAATACTTATAAATATTTGTTCGGCTATATAAGGAGTTTCGGAGCTATTATAAAAATTTAGGAAAAGAGTTCTCGTTTTGCTACTAGCAGGAACCGGCAACTAGTACGTCTAGCGCAGGTCCTTACCTCCTCTAATAGACCGACTAATATTCTATCTAGGCTTAATTAATAAAAGAATCAACGGATATCCAAAGTATATAATATCCTTAAGGACATTATAAGAGTATTTTGGCCTATCTGCGAAGTAGCACATAAACAGTTATACCTCCCTATAACTCAAGGGTTGCCTCTATAGGCGTTACGCAAACGCTTTAGAAACCTTTAAGATTTTATACAAAGAATCTCTTACGCCGGTAATAACAAAGAACTAATTAATACTCCGATAGCAAAGCGCTAACGTATAACAAGAGCATATAAAGGCTAAGTTAGTAGACCCTATCTACGATTTATAGTACTTTATTTGTATAACCTATACAAATTATATATAAAGGACTACTTAATATACTTTACTAGGATATTAAGTAGCCTCTAGACATACCTATAACTTTTTCCTTAGCGACTACTATAACAAATCCAGGTAGTCTAGGAGTTAGAAGATCTAGCTTTGCTTTTATTTTTATATAGAGTACTGTTTTTATAAAGTATTATTCTTTTTTTTATATATTATTATAGCTTATAGAAGTATAATATACTATAGAAACATATATAGATATAATAATTATAATAGAATAAACCCTACTACCTAAGAAGTTTTAATTTATTTCTCTCTAACGTTAGGCGGATATTAATATTTTCCCTTAACTCTATTATTTATAACTACTGCTAACAAGTAGTTAAGTCCTCGAAATACTTAAAGAGCTCTTCTTAGTCTATAGCAAGGAGAAGAGGGTACAGCAGGATAGGAGACTACTACAGTTTATAGTTAGTTCTAATCTATAGGACAGAGCCCGCGACATGCCTTATTACAAACTACTGCCGCCGGCCAGCCTTTGTTATTAACTTAAAGTATCTAGTATATATATTGGGGTAGAGGACAATATAGTAAAACTTCTAGAACTAAGACTCGTGCTCCTCTTTCTACTATTAGCGTAGTTAGGGGTATATATTAAGGATTACGTAGGTCTTGCAAAGGGCTACCCGATACGCCTAGCTATTAAAGAACTTTCGATTATACTACTTTCCTATGCCCTAGATAAACTCGTATAAGTTGTACAGATCCTTTAATTTAGTCTTTTGCCCTTGCGCTAGCTATAGTTCGTCTATTAGGACTTCTAATAAGCTTGGAAAAGAGAAAGAGATCTTATCTCCTATTACCTGGTCCTTATAGCCGTAGCGTATATCTGCCTTAATGCTTTAAAGTAAGTCAAGACAGAATTGCCGAAATCTGAGGTATATTATAAGGTAAACAAAGTCCTGGGTAGCAGGAGAAGAATAACAAACCCGTTTAAGGAGATCTATACACGTATCTAATATATTACTTATGTCTCGGATTAGCTATAGGGAAGACTTATACTAATTATTTAGGTTCTGTTCTAATATTCTAATATCTTAAGTTATTTCTAGATAGAACTAAAGCTGCTCCTAGTCTACTATATAAGTCTACTAGGCGTATCTATGCTAAACAAATATTAAACTCTAACTAATGCCTCTAATTGTCTCCTTTACCTTAGATTTAATATTAAGCTATAGCCCCGGAATCTAGGTTATATTTCCTCTAGCTATTATAGGAAGGCAAAGCATAAGCATCTATATTAGTTTTGTCCGCTTAAGTATAATATCTACTCGAGGGCTTATAATCTAGATAATTTTAATTATACTTATATATTTCTAATATATCCCCTAAAGAAACTCAAGATAGGTTACTATACTAATCGCCTAGGTCGATTCAAGAGGCTTTAAGAGATATAGCCGTGAATTTAAAGATTCTTTGTAGGTAAGAGTATACTGCTCTAGCGCTTCTAAGACCTCCTATCCGACTCGAGTTTTAATCCAAGTCCTAAGGTCTTTCTTTTTAGTATCTAATACCTCTATATATTGTCTTTTACTCTTATTCTAGCTCCGGATTCGGGCCTCCTATAACTTTTAATACTGATTCTTAGCCTTTATATTTATAACAAAGACTCTATAATCGAGGATAAGGTCTAGTAGCTCTGTCCTAGCAAAGGGAAAGGTTTTAAAGGCATCTAGAGGCTCTTTACTTAAGGCATAGGCTTGGAAATAGATAATATTATACTCTATATACACTGAGCTAAGAGGGTACTCAATTGTTAACGTCCCTGTATCTCGGAGAAGGCCAGGGTAGTAGAATTACTCTAGGCTCTATAAGTTAGGATAGAATTGCTTTTATAACTTTTGTGCTTAGGTTTTTAGATAATAGGACTTAAAGAGAAGAGTATAACTAGGATCTATAGAGTTATATTTCTCTTTAATCCCTGTTAATAGGAGAGGGAATATTTCTTGTCTAATATCTGCAAGTACTCTCTTAACATAAAGCTAATCGAATATCCTTTTAATATATTCTTGGAAGTATTAAATTGTTCTTGCAAGTAAGTCCTCTTTCTAGGAGGATTTAATGCCTTTTGCCTATATAAAGATAAAGTAGTCAAGAAAGTCGCGGCTCCTGTTAGTGTAGCAGAGGCGGACAAATTCTTGCTAGACAACGCCAAGGTACTCTGTTAGAATAATATACTCTAGGGACCCCTTTCTGCTAGTAATATTATCCTAAATCCCTTTAACGGCTCTTGCTCTCGAGTTTCGCTCTGCTAGAGACTAGCTCCCCGGCATATACTAAAAGTAGTCGCCAGGGATCTGCTCACGTATAGTACGTAAGAGTATATTGCCGAGTCGTTGTGCCTGTTAGCTACTTAGAGACATAAACTTGCCCTCTTTGTAGAGCCTTAGAAAGAAGAGATATAATTAATAATCTTTCTATTAGTTAACTGTGCTAATATATATATATAGAATATCTCTTAATATTATAGCATAGTGCCGTAGCTTCCCCTGACTAGTAAATGTCATATACTAACAAACATAGAGATTTGTCTTAATATTATATAAGGTAGTAAGTACTAGAATATAGCGTAAATCTCGACAAAGGCCTTTAAACAAGCTAAGGAAAGCAAGAAAACTATCTATATTATAGCAGATTAATAGTTAATATTCGGCTAGCGTCTTACTATAAAGGTATACGTTTAGTATTGCCTCTCCTGCTTTATCTCTGCTAAAGAGTAGCTCAAGTTCCCGAGCATTAGTATACCTTTTCTAAGGGAGGCCTTGATTTAATAGAAACCCTCTTGTATTCTCGAGGCTAAGAACGTCTTCCGTGGCTAGCCGCCTGTCGAGATATTAATATATAATTAAGAGATTGTAATAATTAACCTCTTCTATAGTAAGATACTCTTAAAAGGCAGCTTTGTGTTCTTTGTAAGAATATCTATCTATTCCTTGGGTTAGGCCTCTAAATATCTCTTAAACAAGCTAGGTAAATCTTTTAGGCTTTACTTCTACTAGTTCTAAATATAGATTTAATTAGTATTTGCGCCTAACGTTAGGGAGATATAAAGTCTAGATTATAAACTATTAAAACTTAATTAAGATATGTCTTTAATACTAGATATAATTATTATAGTAGAAGGAGAGTAATCTAACAGAGAGCAATTGATTACTAGAGATAATAGTATAGATATACTATTAGGAGACGCTAGACTTTAGAATAGGGATAATAGTATTATATAAACCTAGTTCGGGGAGTGGTATAGTAGAACAAAATTAGTATAAAAACGCAAGAAGATACTACTATCTAAGCTCGAAGGCTAAGATTGTGCCAGCAGCGTTGTAGGAGAAGACAGAGGAGATTTAGTATAGTTTGAGTTAGGGAGTAGAATACTCGCTAAACTAAGGGATTACAAATAGGTTAAAGACGTTATAGGAGGCATAGTTGGAGATCGATATAGCAGAGTATATTTTGAATAAAAGAGTCTAAGGAGGCTACTTTAAGAACTAGAAGACTAAATATATATTAGCTAATTAAATATTTTAATATAGGAATATAGAAAGTAAAACTTACTAAAGACAAAGAACTTAATAGTTTTTAGAGATAATCTAGAGCTAAAGAAATCCTCTATTACGTTATTTGCAAAACGCGATTAAGTTATTATAATAAAGATAGTAGGAAGGGTTGTTTCTTAGTAGATTTAGATACGTAATAGCTGGACAAGGTTAATAATTCTTTTAAATTAGAGAGCACTTTTGCAGAAACAAATTCTAGACATATTTTGAATATCTATTATTAAAGGGAAATAAAGAATAGATTTGTTTACTACTATTCTTCTCTTTATAGCTAGACAGGCACAGGGATTAGAGATAAATCTACTAGTACTTTTAAAGAAGAATATTTAAACCTAAATTTAGGATTATATAGTATATTATATTTAGAGCAAAGTTAGATTAATATAGTAACTAAGGCTATATATTTAAGACAAAAAGAAGTATTATATTTTAGTAGCATTAAGCGATTTATTTTTAAATTAAGTAGAGAATTATTTCTACCTAAAGAAACAGGGAGCTAGCCTTAATATTTAAGTCTAAGTATTAGGCATAAGGAATTCTATTAAAGCATTAGGTATATATATTAAAGCCTAGTCTTTAGGAAGAAAATATTAAAATCTAGAAGTTAAGTATATAAATTAAGCCTAGGATTTAGTAACAAACATTAAAATCTAATAGTTAGGTATATATATTTAAGTCTAAATGTTAGTAGGAAATATTTAAATCTAAATATTAGGTAAATATATTTAAGCCTAAGAGTTAGTATAAAATATTTAATACTAAGTATTAGATATATATATTTTACCCTAAGAGTTAGTACAAAATATTTAAGTCTAAGTGTTAGGTATATATATTTAAGCCTAAATGTTAGTAGGAAGTATTTAATTCTAAATATTAAGTATATATATTTAAGCCTAAGGGTTAGTATAAAATATTTAATACTAAGTGTTAGGTATATATATTTTAGCCTAAGAGTTAGAACAAAATATTTAGGTCTAAGTGTTAGGTATATATATTTAAGCCTAAATGTTAGTAGGAAGTATTTAAATCTAAATATTAAGTGAATATATTTAACCCTAAGAGTTAGTACAAAATATTTAATACTAAGTATTAGGTATATATATTTTAGCCTAAGAGTTAGAACAAAATATTTAAGTCTAAGTGTTAGGTATATATATTTAGGACTAAGAGTTAGTATAAAATATTTAAACCTAAGACTTAGGAAGAAATTATTAAAGCTTTTATAATAGAGTATTATATAATAGAGTAGGATTTAGTAGTATAAATAGACATTTCTTAATAATATAATATAATTTATAAGCAAGTAATAAATATATTCTATACTATATATAAATATATACTATTTATAAAAATACTATTTTATTTACAAATAGGGTACTCTGCTTATAAAAATCTACTTTTATAAATAGAATATACTATTTATAAAAATACTATTTTATTTACAAATAGGGTACTCTGTTTATAAAAATCTACTTTTATAAATAGAATATACTATTTATAAATAGAATAATTTATTTATTTTATTAATAAATTAAAGTAATAGTATAATGCTCTAGATATCTATCTTATATTTAGACTAGTTAGATATACTAGCAAAGGTTACTAGAAAAAGTAATATATTTATAATAATAGATATATTTTTAACTTTCTTAACTTTTCTAGCTTAGTATTTTAAAAGATATTTAATTCTTAGAACTTAGAGCTTTAACTTATATTTTAATTATACTATTATATAATACTAAGCTTGTTATAGTATAGCTTATAGAGGCAATAGAATACTTTATAGCAAAGGACCTAATTATATTCTTAAAGTATAATAATAGAATTCTATACTTAATATCTAGTATAACTACTTATATAATAAACTAACTACTATTACTAAAGGTTTTATAAAAAGTTTTTCTTAGATTATTTACTAAATAGCTTATAGTTACTATAACAATACAAAAGATTATAGGCTCTATAGAGGTATATAGGAGTACAATATCGGAGGCTAATCGGGATTAATTATAGGTCTAGTACAAAGGAAAAACTAAAGTATAGAACAACTCTTAGGTATAATATAGTTCCTATATATCTATTACTTAGGCTCTAGAGCAATTAGCTTCGGGTTTAAGGTTTAGGTTTATTACTATCTAGAGCTATCTTGCTAATTGTTTTATTTAAATATAGTTTTAATGGGGTTAGGGTTTGAGGTTTGGGTTTATTACTATCTAGAGCTATCTTGCTAATTGTTTTATTTATATACAGTTTTAATGCTATTCTCTTCTAATATATTAGGTATTAGTCCTCTATTGTATATAATCCTCTAAGGGTATTGTAGGG